>JABUQX010137924.1:0-5000 GCA_015478945.1 Trachelipus rathkii | reverse complement strand
CAATTTTTAAACTTACTTATTACGAATTTTAAAATGATAAATAATAAATTAATATTAAGTAAATACTCATTAAATAATAAAAATCTGTAATCTTTATACGGTAAGGAGGAATCTTAAACAGTATTGGGTCCGAGTCACCCCTCAATGGCTGGTCCGCTTCACCCTCCACGGCTCTAGTCTAGATCCTAGCGTAATTCAAACTTTAATAACAACTTTTATTATCTCAGACTCTACATTATATTATCTTCTATGTTGTGCGTTATGACCGACTGTATAGGGGCACTGTTGCATTTACAAAAAAAAAAATTTCCAAAAAGTGCATTAGGTTGAGAGTCATCGAGACACTAAGTTTCTAAATTACCTGAAATAGTGGTTTCTCAAGTCACCCGCCTTGACGCGCGCGCTACAAATATATCGATAGATTATAAAATTATCTCGAAGCTTCTGAATGTTAAATTAACCGTACCTCTTCAACTGTTTCCCTTCAGGCATCGAGACGCACTAACGTTGGTGAATTTTGTTCAATTGAAATAGGATTTTTTTACAGCATTTCTAGTGATAAAATATATTATTAAACACAAGTCATATCATACACTCGTTAGTTATTAGTGTGATAGGCGCGACTTGTTTATAATAGATCATAATTAATAAGCAAATTTTATGCTAAAATTAGTAACATATAACATGTTTTGTTTATCAAGCAAGTACATGCGTTTAACCGATGGAATAGGCTAAGCTATTGAAATTATAAAAGCTGGCCTATTTTAATGAATTTGGATTTCAATTTATTGGTAAAAAATTATTAATATTATAGGTTAAATAGATAATTAAATCTATGCTAAAAATGGTAAAATTATCAGGCTTCAAGTTGATATAGCCATACATAAACAATCTAACTGGACCTCCTCACTGACTCGCAAAGAAGCTCAAGCACTTTAGAGCTTTTGTAAAAGCTTTTGTTAAAGTTTTGATAACGAAAAAGAGTCTATTTCATAAAGCAAAACCATTAACTATAATAGACATTTAAACAAACGTTTAACTGCTTTTGTAATGAAAATAAATTAACAGAGCCTCTATTTAAAGCTGTAAATACTGATATTGAGAAAGAAGAGAATTAAATTAAAAGATTAGATGCAGAGCATGTTATACTGTTTTCTGATAATAATCTAGAGATTCTGGATCATTAATTTTTTAATTCTGAGCTTGAAGGTCAAGTAGATTACCATTTTGAGTTGTCAGCTGAGTTATTGTCCTTAGAAAAATATTTTCCTAAAGAAATTGTAAAAATAAATGAGAGTGTAAATACTGATAATTTTTTGGATTTAATAAATAAGGTTAATATAAATGATTCCAAACTGCCTTACAGTTTGCAGTGCGACGTATTGATGGATTGGGAGAATTAAACTAAAATTACTATTTTTCCTACTTTCCTTAAATTAAATTTAATAAATCCACACTAGAGTCTTCACTTCAGCAAGGTTACTATTTAATTAGTTTTTAAGAAGCTCTATGCACTCCTAAGTAGTATACGCCACTGTCTATTACAGGACTGATAACGTGGGTCACTCTTCTACTCTATATACTCTGCCCACACCCTAGCTACAGAACAGAAGCTACCATCTTACACAACACAGCACACCACATTATTTTTCGAACTCCATGGCCTCTTTCTTCTTTCATCATTTTGAATTGTTACAATATAAATAAATATTTTACGATCACTTGACGAAGCGATTTAGATCAATATGTTAGCGCGGCTTGCCTATATTGATACAATTCAGATCAACCTCCTTTCTTTTTCTGCGCAACATACATTGAAAGATGTATCATTATATAATATTGACCTCTGACATAGTGCTCACATAGTCGATTACTCCATACAGAATTCCATCTTCAAGGAGTTAATTGTCAGACCGCCTAGAGACTTTTAGAAAAGATCTGATATAAGAACGCTGGATCGATGTCGTAACCTGTCGTTAGTACTACGACCATCTCCGTATGCTAATTTGTCCAATCAAAGTCTGATCTCTTACACTGAGTTTCTAAAAAAGAAGGTTTGAAAATGTGTAAACAGTAGTAAAAGTGTGGCAAACTAATTCATACCCACACACACATCTTTCGCGCGCGATACACACCCCCTAGAATTTTTGATCCGACTTATCTACGACACGCGTAATCAATAATCGCAAGTGGGCTCAATTCTTTCTTCACTCTCAGATCACTATCATAAGGGATATTTTATGTGTTCGCTCAGGCAAATGTTTAGTAGATAGAGGTAGTTATCTGTGATATCAGAACTCGGAGGTGCTGTGTTGAACTAATATATAATCAAGGTTTTGTTATCTAAATCGATATATCGTGTAAGATAAGACAATGCTAAGATAGTCTGATGTATCTTCTTATTCATATGTTGACAATTTTGGTGGTAAGAGACTGTAATAATAGTAAAGATTCTGAAATGAAGATGTGTAGATGTAAGGAAATAAATGGATAAATTGATCAAATAAGGTAGGACTGCAACATCAAAAACATATAGGGCGACCCTACCAATTTATAAGCTATGTCCAATTGAGATAAATATCATAGCTCGTTCGTAGTCCTTGCGTGCTTACATCTTCTCCTATGTTATAGTGACAAGTATCCATATCTCTCAGATATATGCTACTCACGCGTAATAAAAACGTGCCAAGAGGCTATAAAACATTGTTCAATCATGTGTAGAGGTTTTTTGGATCATTGCCCTGTAATAATAAATATGTTTATATAATGGTATTAAATAAATAATAATTAATAATATAATTATAGTTTTTATAGAATGTAAAGCTATCCCATATATATATCAGACTTTTTTGTCTCTCTAATAATGTATATATATATGCCCAAATGAGCAAAATGTGAGAGTTCTTAGTGATTATAGCTTACTTTATGTGAGTATAAGTTTCCAACCAAAATTGTGTATAGTGATAATAATAAGTGTTAATTATATGTTTGCAACAATTTCCTTTATATTCTAACTCTTTATATAAGTGCAACAATAATAAGGTTACAGTAAGATGTAAGCAATAAGATACATGTTAATTGTCAACGCTACTTTACTATTATCTTAATAAATAATAAAATGCCATGTACAGTGTTTATATAATAAATTATAATTTTAGATAATTTAACTAATAGAATATAGAGTACAATATTTCTCAAACTTATCATGTAGTGCATATATAACAAGGCGATATATTTTATCAGGCAATTGTTATTAGGTAGTTTTAACTAATGTATATTGAATCGGTGAGTAAGTTTATTTAAGTTACATTTGCCTTATATTCCTTCAATATTTGAACAATTTGATAAATATTTATTTATAGAATTCACGGCAGTTAAATAAAAGCTATAGGTATTATGTAAAATATATTTAAGAAAATGTATTCCTTTTTTAGCTGATTCTTTATTTATATGACTCAAGTTAGGTGAGAATCCATGTTAAATTATGTTTGACTAATTTTAGATTTGATTTTATATATATTTATATGGTCTCAAAACAGACAATCTCATACAAATATTACTCCGACCATCCTTTCTTACTCATGTGCTTTTTATAAATTTTTCTTAGCTTGTCTGTTTACCACTATGGACCTAATAAATGGTCCTTAAACTCTCATTGGCTGACAAAGTTTGTACAAATAGATCAATTTGTGCTCGAAATACAAGTCCTTTTATATTTCTATTCTTACTACGCGCCTACACATAGGCGTGTCCATAACTTTCAAAGTCTCTTTTAACCTGCATAGATACTGGCAACATAGTCTTGAGCACAAAGGTATTGAGTACAACAGGAAGGTTGAGAAATGTAGTGGGGGCAGATCTTCCAGTTGAGGTATTAGCGACACAAGAGGAGGAGTGAGTACCTCCTCTCTCAGCTATATAACTGATGACTACTAGTGAGGTTGCTACGTCTGTTCGAGATCTCTTTTATGATACATCATTTACAAACAGCATGGGTGTTTATTTTTCCTGATTTGCCGAACAAGCCTTTTTTTCTCCACAGGGAGATTTATGTCTCCACAGGGAGGAGTATTCTCCACGAGAGATATTTGCCCCTTCAGAGTTTTTCTTGTTCTTATCGTCTCTATTGCTGGTATGCCGTGGTTTGGGTATGCTACAAACACATCCAGTTCCATCTACCTACACAGGGTCCCCTAAATCGATCTAGCCATAACTATATGAGAAGGAAGAGATATAACATGATTAAAATAATAATTTTAATACTGGCCTCTTCTCTCCATTTTAGCTATTCTTTCTTCAAGATATGATGACATAATTATTATGTTTATTCCTCAAGGTATAGTATAGAAAGAATAATAAAATTAAAAATGTATTGATATATAGTATATATTGCTTCTAAATAATTTGATATATTTATCCTTGTAAGATTTATTATGATAAATAAGATGATTCTTATTCTTTCTTCATTAAGCTAAAAGGTAACATTGTAAGGAATAGTTATATATATATATAATATAAATATTTTTTTTCTCAATATATTCGCTAATAATATATATATATATATGAATATAATTATAATATAAATATAATAATTATATTAATAATAATATTCCTAAGTTTATAAGTGATTATATTATATGTTATATATAATTATATATATTTATACCTTCATACATAAGTACCTATTGATATATAAGAATAGTTGCATGGAGCAAATCATCAAACTAAGATTATAAGACCTGCTCTTTTAATATTGCTCTTTTTAATAATATATCTAAAGTATAATATCACCCTCTCTTCCTTGAATTACTAATATAGCTTCTATTAATGCTTGGTAGATTAATGAACTTCCACTTTTAAATACTTTTGGTATTTAGAATCTAATAATTATATGTTTTATCCTTATGTTGTACATATAAAATAATCAAAGCCCTTATTTTTAGTCTATATCAAGATTCATAGCAGTATATGATAAATCAGAATTATGGATCTCATAAATA
>JABUQX010137923.1:17500-19969 GCA_015478945.1 Trachelipus rathkii | reverse complement strand
CTTCCCGAGGTAACCGACATGATAATGTGTTACATATGGCGGCGAACGAAAATGGACGAAGAGCGCACCTCAATGTACCAGAAACGGTTTCCCCACAGAAGATTACACCCCCCACCAACCATGGGTTGCTCGCCATTCATCAGCGCCTTCCGAGATAATCTTGGACCCTTCGTCTCCGGTGCATTGGATAAGACCGGCGTAATTACGAGGACTCCCGTTTGAAGAAGAGGTGCCTAAGAGAGTCCGCCAACGCCAGCGTCCGTAACCTAGCACCCGCGCCATTTTCCATCGCATGGTTCAAACAGTCGTTCTGTGGTTCGGCGTCTTGCAAGAGCAAGCCTCCATGCATACCACTACAGAAAGTACAAGGACTTGGGGCCAAACGACTTCGCACCCCGGTGGTTTCTGCAACGTAGCATCGATAATCCTGCCTTTCCTGCACATGTCTTCTGGTTTACCGATGAGGCGTGCTTCACACGTGAGGGCTACTTCAACAGCAGAAACAGCCACATATGAGATGAGGACAATCCGCACGCAATGTTCATCGGAGTTCACCAGGCGAAATTTTACCATAAACATCTTGGGTGGAATTTTGGGGATTACTCTGCTGGAACCTGTCTCATTCCACATACCTGCAACTACTCCAGAAGCACCTCCGCAGCTCAATGGACGTAGCATACTCTGTGGATCCCGCAGAGACATTAAGGTTCAACATGATGGCGCTCCAGCGCAATTCAGCCAGTACGGGCGCATCTGATCAGAGTCTACACTGACAAATGGATAGGGAGGGGGACCTGTTGCGTGGGCTGCAAGATCGCCCGACCTCAGGCCCCTAGATTCATTTTCTTTGGGGCATGTGAGATGCTTGATGTACATTAACCCACTCAACCACAAGAGAGGAAACTGATTCAGCGAAATACACTTGCGTTTGATCAAATCAGCACACAGTTGAGACATTGTATCGGTAGAGTCCCGACAGACTAATGGCACCCGGCGATGTAACGAATGTAATCAGGTACAGGGCCCAGACACTTTGAACACCTCGGTAATTTCCCAATAATAAAATTGTCATAACAAGCTACAATTGTGTGCTTTACAAACTCGCGTAAAACAACATACTGCTTGTTTAACAAATATCCTTATCTGATTACCTCTGAGCAGCTTGAGATAACAATGTACGCACGCACACTAATACATACATGTAAGAATACCAAAAATCTCCGGTAAAGTACAACGGACGCGTCAAACAACAATCACGTGGTTACCTGTACACATCTGTAACTTGAACACGAAGCGGTCTACAACATAGATTAATTTAACATAATGTTCCTATATCGTTATGCTCTATCAACCCTCCGTTTGTCGCAGAGGTTTTGAACTCACCTATATATATATATATATATATATATTATATATATGTATATATATATAATATTATATATATATATATAATATATATATATATATATATATATATAATATATATATATATATATAATAAAAGATAAGGGGAATCTCTCTACAATAATAATAGGGATATTGCTTTGTAACTTGTGAAATAGAATGTGACTAGAGCTGTCGGTGGAACACTTCGGAAAACTGCATAACATGGCAGTAGTAGATAAGAGGTGATAGTGAATGTGGTGGGTTAGCCTGCGCTTGCTCAAGAAGAATAGTTATTATGGGATAGGGTCAGTAGTAAGGAGAGGTATTGGGTAGAAAACAAAAAGTTGAAGAACGGTAAAATCTGCAGGTATAGAGGAAATTTACCCCCGGTGAAATGCTCAAAAACGGAGGCGAGATGGTGATGATTGGATTTGGAAGTGTGTAACAAAGAATATATGAAGGGGATGAGTTCCGACGGGATTCAGAGTACAAGGAGCAGTAATTCAGTTTACCCTTATATAAGGGGTAAGAGGGAAAACAGGTAACTGCAGAATTACAGGGATTAGGGTTATTAAAGGAAGGGAAGGTAAGAGATATATGCTGGTTTTTGAGTCCGAAATCGAAAAGAATGCGTTAAGTGGCTGATTGACTGATTGTGAAGAAAAAGGAGCGTTTAGATAGTGGTTAGATGTAGTGAACAAATCTTATACAGTTGAAACAAATGAATTGAAGAAAAATAGGGAGAAGAAGAATTAATTATATTTTTTCAGGATTTGCAAACAGGCGTATTAAATTAGATTAATAGGGAAGCTCTATAGCAATGGCTAGTGATATTGGTGTGGTGGTAAGGTTCTGATATGGAATCCAAAAGTATATATGACGATAGTGAGGTCTCCATATGTGTAACAGAATAGAAGGAGTTGAAAATGAGTTATTTAAATTATAAATAGCGGAGTGTGGAGGGATGTATGTCTTCTTGGTTATTCAATTTTTGTATATGGATAGGGTTATGAAAGAGATTAGAATGGTGAGGGGGTAGTCACAGTCGGGTGGGTTATCAGATGTTGTTAGAATGATGGAGAA
>JABUQX010137923.1:12500-15000 GCA_015478945.1 Trachelipus rathkii | reverse complement strand
ATACTATATATAAATATATAATATATATATTAATATATATTATATATATATATATATATATATATATATTAATATATATCCATATATATTAGATATAACTTTTAGAAAAGATATATCTTTATATATATTTTAAAATATTTATTATAAATAACGAGATATAATATTCATATATAAATGTATATATATATACATATATAATATAATATATATATATATATATTATATATTTATATATAAATATCAATACGTCATTTTATATAGCATATATGTCTTTATATATAAATATATTATATAGATAGTATATATATAATAATAATATAATATTATATATTATATAATATATATATTATATATATATATATAAAAATTATTTTAATTCTTTTTATTTTATTATTTAAACTATAATATATTATATTATATTTTATATATTTAAACATATATATATTATATATAATATATATTATATCTCATATAATATATATTTTATTTTAAAGCATATAGTGTGGCTATTAGTGTTATATTATATATTATATTTGCATAAAAATTGATATGTATGTATATTATATATTTATATATATACTATATATATTATATCTATAATATATATATATATATATTTATATATATATATATATATATATATATTTTATAGTTATATTTATTATATATATATTATATACTTTAATATATATATACTGGGTTATATAATATATATATATATATATAATATATGTACAGTACTTACTCTCACTATATATTATATATACTATTATATCCGTAGTCCATTTATAGTAAGTTAATTTACATATTAATATATCACCATAATATATATATCAGTATACTATATAATATACTATTATAATATATAATATATTACTATTATTAGTTCACCTACCTTATATATATATACGCTTTATATATACTTAATATTATATATGCATATATACAAACTCTCCTAGTAATCTACGTATATTAATATATCTTATTATATATACCTATTTATATCTTATATATATATATTATATAATATATATATATTAGTACTTCTGTTTTTTTTATATTAATTTTTGTTTTATCTCTTAACTTTAATATATTATTGTTTATATATTTACTATTATATATACTATATATTACTATTATACTTATATTATATACTTATAACTTATATATTTAGCTACTAGTACGCTATATTATAATATATAACATATTACTCTTCATATTATGTTAGTATAGTATCGAGTATATTATTATATATATATATATATATATATATTATATTATATATATCTATTTATGTATATATAATATAACGTATATATATATATTCTATATCTATATATAGATACTATCATTATATAATATTACCAAATAATATCTATTATCGCCCTCAGATTATACTATTATTTTAAATTTATGGATAGCCTATATATATTAGTGTATATACTATATTATATAATACTCTATCATGTATATAATATAACTATTAATATCGTAATTAGTAATATAACTATATATCTAGTTATATATATTATACTATATAATACACCTATTACCCTCCCTCTACCTCCGCTACTAAATTCCATTATATATATATATAGCATACATATTAGATATTTAATTAAATATATATATTTACTCTATATTATATATATTTTATATTATATATCTTCATATATATACCTATAACCAATTATCTATATCCTATATAATAGATTATACATAGTTACCTCTTATATATACTATGAGTCTACTATATATCATAGCCTTCACTTTTAATATCCGCCTATACACGGCATTCAGTAAAGTATAATACCTACTCTTTCATATATCTATATATAAGTATAACATATATTATAATTATCCTGTATTAATACTCATTATTATATAGTTATATATATATTATATCTATTATGATTACAATAATTATATCTATTATTATATTAGTAATATCATTTATATATCCTTCATATATACTAATATTGAGCTATATATACTACTTAATACTAACATATCATATATATATATAAGCATACTACTACATTATTTAGTATGTAAATCTACTATATATATATATTTATATATTTGGGATATTTAGACATCTTTCACCTAACGAATTATATATTCTAAAATTTACTATTTTGCCTACTTTTTTTGAAGTTTCGTATGTTCGGTCTTATTTTTTTTAACCAAACCCTAAAGTTTATAAGTCTAAGTTTTACTCTTTAACGCAACATATTGATTAAAGTAGCCAATTAAAAAGTTTAAATTAAAATACCCAAAGCAACTTAAAAAACTTAATTTATGTTACTTAATTTACTTACTTTATGTTCTACTACGGTTAAAAATTTAAATCCTACCTAACGTACTTTAATATCATTGTAAGTATCTCATACATTTATGTTTCTTATTGTAGTAGAATGCTACACAGTTAAATTTTGTCTTCCCCTATTCATGAAAAAATTTTTCTTTTCCCCACCCAAAAATTTTGCCAAGAAAAAAA
>JABUQX010137923.1:5000-7500 GCA_015478945.1 Trachelipus rathkii | reverse complement strand
CTATATAAATATATATATATATATATATTATATATATATATATATATATATATATTATATACTATATTACATATATACATATATAATATATTATAATTCTATATATATTATATATATATATATATATATATATATACTATTATATAATATATATTTATATATATTTAATTATTATATTAATATATATATTATATATTATTATATATTATTATATAGTATATTATATTATTACCATATATATATTATATATATATATATAAATATATTGTATATATATATATATATTTATATATATATTATCTATATATATATTATATATATAATATATATTATTATATTATATATATATATATATATTATATATTTATTTTATATATATATATATATATGTATATGTTATATATTATATATTATATTTATATATATATATATTATTATATATATATAACTTATATTATATATATTATATATATATATATATATATATATATATATATATATTTATATAATATATATATTTATATATTATATATGTATATATATTTAGACTTATATATATAATATATATACTAATATATATATTTATTATATATATATAGTATATATATATAATTTATATAATTATATATATATTTATATATATATATATATATTATATTATATATCTATTTTTATATATATATTATTATATATATATATATATATATATATGATACATATATACTTTTTATGTTGGGAAATAAAAATAGTTTTAACTTAAAAATATTTTTATTACATATTTACCATACTTGAAATTATAAGTGCGTGTACACATGTAAATAATCTTCACCTTTCAATAAAAACATATTTTTACTGACTCTAAAGCTGTAAAGCAGTAGCGCAAGCTGTTCGAGAAGACACCTATCCCAACATCTGTGCTATACAACTTTTCTGCTTTAAAGCTCTACACCCATGATTTACTGTCACAACATCCATTTTTGCTTATTAGGAAGTATTCAAAAATAAGTGTCGAAATTTCATATATCGATCAATATACTAAAATATGATAAGTGAAATCAGCCTTATATTAAGTTGAATAGTAGCTCCCATTATTCAAAATCATCATTTAATGATCCCATAAAATTTCAACCTATTCCTATTCATCCAAATCAAAGTGTTTAAGAAAGTGAAAATGAACAAGGTTTAAGTTCAAGTAATACTTCTCAATCATCTTTTTCAGGATTCTCTGAACCAAATAATAATTCTAATCGACAAAGTTTTAGTAGATCGAAATCAGAATCAGATATATCCGATGGTAATTACGTACCTTAACAGCATTTCAAAGGTCCACGAGAACAAAGTCCTAGGATGTTACGTTCACATTTAAAAGTTTTCATCCACGCATCTTTCTGGCTAATGTAAATGATTTTCAAAACCAGCCATCTTGTTCGCATCATGAGTTGTCATTTACTGAGTAACGATTTCCAGGGTATTTTATTTAATGGCTTGCAAGTTCTTGGTAAGTTGTTTTAATGGATGAAACGAGAAATAAATTTTGAGTATTTATTTGTTTCGTTTCATTATTAGATTTAATTTATTATTTTGAAGTTTCGCAATTATTATATCCTGGTAAGAGTCGTTGCTGATAAGTGAGTCGTTCGTCTACGAAGAAAGGAGAAAAGTTTCTTTCTATGTGTTGATTATTCTCTTGTGTCTATTTTTGTATATTTATGTATGAAGTTTGTTCTAAGTCGCTTTTGTTTTTAGGAATACTACTATTGTAAGACGCGAGTAAGCTGAAAATTTTATTGTATAAAATTATCCAACGGAAGCGGGGAGTATTCTTTACAGGAATTTATTGTCTAAAATTCTTAAAAGAAATATATAAAAACAAAAGCAATATTTAATCTTAAGTAATTTAAATAATACGTAGTAGATTTATTTATAAGAGTATCTCCTATGTAAAAAAAAATAAACTTGTTCCAATACACATGATTGGAGTGAAAGCGAAAATACTTTCTATACAGAGTCAGTTGAGTTGGTCATGAGCTTTGAGTAAGACGAGTTCGTTCTGAGCTCTTAGTGAGCCAGTTGTCAAGAAGACTAGTGAGACAAGTAGTCTGTCGAGTGAGTGTAAAAATCCATCTTATCTTCTGTGAAACATAAATCTCTTATATTTCTAATCTGAAGTGATATTCCAGTAACTTATTTATTTTCTTGCATCCGTATCTGATATTTTATGCGAAGTGTAAAACTGTGCCTTATCTAATCTGTGAAGTGATTAACGATTCATCTCGTTTGTCAATATCTCATCTCTCACCTAGAAACGTGAGCTGTTTATTCCTATTACAAATATATCAAAGTGGAACAGTGATCCAAATGTCTATGTTTTATTATCGAAGCAAATCTTGTAAACTGTGAAACGAAGAAACTGTGTGTATCTAATCTGTGATTCTTAATAATATTTAATCTATGATACTGTGTTAGTATTTATGAAATATTTTTTATAAACTCTGATAAG
>JABUQX010137922.1:10000-20333 GCA_015478945.1 Trachelipus rathkii | reverse complement strand
TGACTGAAACAATATATGAAAATATAGAATATAAACATTTAACTTCGCTAATTTTATTTGATCCTACAAAAGCTTTTGATAGAATAGATCTTGATATACTACTTAGAAAAATGAATAAGATGGGAATTGAGGGAATCACACTACAATGGTTAAAACATATATAATTGAAAGATCTCAGTATGATAAAATAGTTGAAACATATTCGGAACCAATTCAAATAACTTAGAATATCAATTAAGGGGAGACTTCATAGCAAAAAATCTCAACTATTCCAAACCGATAAAAGTAAATATTGTTTTTTGGCATCGAACAACGTATGATATCTTTATTTTATGAAAAAACCAACAAAAAAAAACTGTTCCTTTTATGAACAGTTTTAGGGTTGAAAAGAGGAAATTTTTTTCTTTTTGAATTGAACTTTGACACAGCCATAAAATCTTAATTTTCAAGATATTTCCAATTTTTTTTGCACTAAAATACTCCAATTTAGTGTGGTAATATGTTTTAGTTAGACACCTTATTTGAAAATTGGTTTTTTAAACTTTTTTTTACAATCTCTGAAAAGTACTTTCAAAATTTTTGAACAGAGAATAGTCAACCATGGCTGACACCACCTTACGTTGTCTACTAAAACAATTTAAATATAAACATCAATTGTTTACACGTTTATATGTGAGCTGGGTACCCAATTTTGAAGAAAATAAATCTGTTCGTTTTTTTTTTAATGAATTTTTTATTATTCTCATGTAACGAAAAACTGAAATGCTAGAAAAACACAATTAAACATTTGGAAAATTTTTCATTTTTTAAGACGAACAAAAAAAAACTTTATTCGCGCATATATATATATCATATATAATATATATATATATATAATATATATATATATAGCTCATATATATATATATAATTATAGATATATTAATATATATATATATATAATATATATACTATATATGATAAATAATATATAATATATACTTATATATTATATATATATAATATATAGAATATATATATATATATATAGTATATTATATATATATATAAATATATATATATATATCATATATTATTTTATATATATATAGATATATATATATATTAATATATATATATATGATATATATATTATATATATAGTATAATATATATATATATATACTTATATATATATAATAGTAATATATATATATATATATATAATATATATATATATATATATATATATGTATATATAATATATATATATATATATATATATATTATTAAATATAATATATTACTATATATATATATATATTATTATATATATATAATATATATTATATATATATTACATATATATATATATATATATATATATATATAATATATATATTATATATATATATTATAGGTTCCAGGGCAACCTTCTATGTGATTTTAAAAAGTTACAGTTTCAAAGCAGTGCATGTCGAAGCAGGTTGACTTGAAAACGTTCCGAGCTGTGCTTCTTTTTGGAGAGGCGGAATCGGAACTAAGTAGTAAAGCCTCTGTAACATTGGTCTAACGGCGACGCTCTTGTCGATGGTTCGTTTCCTGGCGCGAGTGAAATTTTTTTCGTCTTATTATTGCAAATTTCTCGCAACGAGCATGTTGTGCGCATGTCGAGTGATCCTTGACTTTGGTCGGCTGCTCCTGTAACCATGAGCACCCACTGAAAAATGCCGTTGTAGCCCCAGAGGGGTCCAACCACCCTTCAGTGGATTTAAATATGTAGCGAGTTCCAAAGCAGTGATATCGGAGCAGGAGATTTGAAATCTTCCGAGATGCCTTCTTTCTTGTGGAGGTGCATCGGAATAGTGGTTGAGCCTCCTGTACATTGTCTAGCGGCGACGCTGTTGTCGATGGTTCGAGTCCTGACGCGGAGTAAATTTTTTTCGTCTTATATTGCAAATTTGTCGCAACAAGCATATTGTGCGCATGTCGGCGTTCCTTGACTTTGGTCGGCTGCTCCTGTAACACATGAACACCACTGAAGAATGCCGTGTAGCCCCAGCAGGGGTTCCAACCATCCTTCTGTGGATTTAAATAAGTATTGAGTTTCAAAGCAGTGATATCGAAGCAGAAGATTTGAAAACTTTCGAGAGGCCTTCTTTTTCTGGGGAGGTGGATCGGACTAGTAGTAGAGCCACCTCTACATTGTTTAACGGCGACGCATTTGTCGATGGTTCGAGTCCTATCGCGAGTTAAAAAAAATTCGTCTTATTATTGCAAATTTGTCGCAACAAGCATCTTGTGCGCATGTCGGCGTTCCTTGACTTTGGTCAGTTGCCCCGTAACCCAGGAGCACCCAAAGAAGAATGCCGTGTTAGCCCCAGAATCAGAGATTTCAATCACCCTTCTGTGAATTAAGTAAGTGTCGAGTTTCAAAGCAGTGATATTGAAGCAGGAGATTTGAAAACCTCCGAGATGCGTTCTTTTTCTAGGGAGACGGATCGGACTAGTGGTAGAGCCTCCTGTACATTGTCTAACGGCTACGCTGTTGGCGATAGTTCGAGTCCTGGCGCGAGCTAATTTTTTTCGTCTTATTGCAAATTTGTCGTAAGAAGCCTGTTGAGCTCCTGGTTGGCGCATTTCCTTGACCTGGTTCTGGTTTGGTCCTGTGACCCATGACACCCCTGAAGAATGCCTGTAGCCCGAGAAGGGGTTCCAACCATCCTTCTGTGGATTTTAATAAGTAACGAGTTTCAGAGCAGTGAAATAGAAGCAGAAAACTTAAAAACTGTAACGAAATACCTTTTTTTTCTAAGGTGTCGGATCTGACTAGTGGCTTAACCTCTTGTACATTGTCTACTAACAGCGGACGCTGTTGTCGATGGTTCGAAGTCCTGCGCGAGTGAATTTTTCTTCGTCTTATTAAGACAAATTCTGTCGCACCAAGCATGTTTTGTTGCCTATATCGGCGTGGCCCTGACTTTTAGTTGGTTGCTTCCTGTAACACGTGGAGCAAACTAGCAGAATGTCGTTATTCAGCCCAGCAGGTTCCAACACCCTTCCATGATTTGAATAAATATTCGAGTTCAAAGCCAGTGATATGCGAAGCAAGAAATTTGTAAACTTCCGAGATTCTTCTTTTTCTGAGGAGGCGGATCGCAATAGTGGTAGAGCCTCCTGTACATTGGTCTAACGGCGGACACGCTGTTGTCGAATGGTCTCGAGTTACCTGGGCGCAAGGAAATTTTTCTTTGTCTTATTATTGCAATTTGTTAGCAACAAGCGCATGTGGCCGCATGCCGGCATTCCTTGACTTTTGGTCGGTTGCTCCTGTAACCAGGAAGCACCCCAGAAGAATGCGATGTAGCCCCAGCAGGTGTTCCAACCACCCTTCTGTGGATTTTAATAAGTATAGAGTTTCAAAGCAGTGATATCGAAAGCAGGAAACTTGAAAACTGTAAAGAGGTATATCTTAATTTTTTTGTGGTGTCGGATCGGATTAGTAGAAGAAGATTCCTTTCCATTGTATAACGGTGACGCATTTGTTGACGGTTCGAGGTCCTGGCGCGAGTGAAATTTTCTTTTTGTATTATTTTGCAAATCTCGTCGCAACAAGAATGTTTCTCCCATATTATCGTTGCCTGACTTTGATTGGTTTCTCCTGTATAATATAATTAAACTAGGAGAATGCTGTGTAGCCCCAGTAGGGGGTTAAAAGCACCCTTCTATGGATTTAAATAAGTTACCGTTTCAAAGCAGTGATTATCGAGAGGAGCTTGAAAGCTCGTTCGAGATACTTCTGTCTGGAGTGCAAGGTCGGATTAGTGGTAGAGGACTCCATATACATTGTCTAACGGCTACTCTGTTGTCGGTGGTTCGAGTCCTGGTGCTGGAGTCGAAATCTTTTCCAGTTCGTCATATTATTGCAAATTTATCGCAACAAGCATTCTTGTGCCCATGTCGTCGGGGGCTTGACTTTGGTTGGTGCCTTGTAACCCAGGACAACCCATCCAAAAACCGTGTAGCCACAAGCAGAAGTTCTATATCTATATACTTTATATATGTACCTCTTATTCCAAGACCATAAGTCTCACTTCTTATTAGATAGTACAGGTAATAGTCTAACAGTCATGTAAGACCCTTAGCCACACTCAGACTTATATCCCTTATGGCATCTACTGAAGGATTTAATTGCACCAGCCATCTGCCTACCATTCACAACTTTTTAACTACATTCTGCATCATCCGTTCCCTTTTCATCCACATATACCTAAATATTTGAACACAGCACATTGTTCCAGACCTGGCTCACCATCTAACATAAACTTTGACACAGAGAAATATCCTCACTCAAAACCATAACCTTACTCTATTACGTTTACTTCAAACCCCGTCCTGTTACACACCGCCAAATCTGTCTCTACTAATGTCCCCTCAAAGGTTATTTCAGATTTCGCCACACTAAACTAAATCAACCCCGCATATAATAGGTTAGGGCACCCTCCACTCTGCTTTCATTCTCCATTACTCTAACCACTATCCCTTGCTACCTCACCCCACCTCTGATTCTTTCATTACCCCAACCATATTTATATATATATACTATATATATTAATTATATAATATATAATACTAATATACTTACATATAATATATATATACTATATATATATATATATATATAGTACTATAATACTTTTTCAATGTTGAATTCAATTCAAAGCCTTTGTTATATCTCTCTTCTACAACCAAAAGAAAAATACATTAATTACTGTTTTCTCCGGCCTCGGCCTACAAGCTCCGACTATAGTTTTACTGCACTGTTGAGGATTGTGCAGTACTGTCTGCAATAAAGTTTTCAACGTTACAAAAAATATTTTTGGTGTAAAAAATTTATGCCCAGAATTCGGTTCCGTTTCATACTCCGGCTGCCAGTGCTCCTAGATCCAGGCGCTGGAATCCGACTAAGGTTTCTGCCCTATTTGAAAATTGTTTTAGCACGACCTCTGTATATACAAACATTTTCACCAAAAAAAATATTTATAGGAACAAAATTTTACCCAGAATCCGGCTCCGTTTCGACTGTTCCGGCTCCGGATCCAACTAAGGGTTTCTGCACTATTTGAACTTGTTCCGCACGTCTTCCGGCAATTAAATTTTTCAGCTTTAAAAATATATTTCTTGGAAAATTTTATAAACGGGATCTGCTCTAACTCCGGCTTCCGGTGCCGGACCTCCGGATCCGGGATCGACTAAGGTTTTTGAACTATTTGAAAATTAGTCAGCAAGTCTTCTGGCAATACATTTTTCAACTAAAAAATATTTCTTGAAAAATATTTATAAGCAAGATCCGGCTCCGGATCCGACTCCGTATCCTGCTCCGGCTCCGGATCCATCAAAAGTTCCTACACTATTTGAAAATTGTTCAGCACATCTTCTTTCAATAAATTTTTCACCTAAAAAAATATTTCTTAAAAAAATAATCATACCCAGGACCTGGCTCCGGGTTCGGCTCTGGGTTCGGCTCCGGGTTTGGCTCCGTGTTCGGCTCCGGATCCGGCTCCGGATCGGACTAAGCGTTTTCTGTGTTACTTAATTGAAAATTGTTCAACACGTTTCTGGCAATACATTTTTCGCTTAAAAAGATATTTTTATAAAGAAATTAATACCCAGGATCTGGCTCCGGCTACGGCTCCGGCTCCGACACCAGCTTTTGCTCCGAGTTCGGCTTCGGCTTGGATCTGACTAAGGTTTCTGCGCTATTTGAAAATTGTTCAGCACTTCTTCTATCAATAAATTTTTCACAAAAAAAATAAATATTTTCGCAAAAAAATCAGACTCCGGCTCCGACTTCGACTCCGGCCCGATTCGAATCCGGATTACCGATTAAGGGATTCTGCACTTATTAAAATTGTTCAGCAAGTCTTCTGGAATAAATTACTTTCATCTAAGAAAATTATCTCTTGAAAAAATTTATACCAAAGATAAGGCTCCGAATCTGGATCCTGATCCGAACCCGACTAAGGTTTCTGCACTATTAGAAATTTGTTCGTACTGAACAAATTTCAAATAGTTTTCTGGCATTAAAATTTTCACCTAAAAAAATATTTTATTGAAAAAAATCATACCCGAGGCTATTGGTTCCGACCCAGCTCCAGGCACCTACTCCAGCTCCGGACTTTCACTTTCGGCTCCGGAAGCTGAGAAAAGATTTCTGGGACTATCTTGAAAAATATTCAGACGTCTCTGGCAATTAAAGTTTTCACTAAAAAAATTTTTCTAAAAAAAAATTCATACCTAGGATCCGGCTCCGGCTCCGAATCCGGGTCCGACTAAGGGTTCGGCACTATTCGAAAATTGTTCAGCACATTTTCATTTATATCAATAATTTTCACCTAAAAAAAATATTTTTCGAAAAAAATCATACTTTCATTCGCTTACCGACTCCATCTCCGACGTTTAGAATCCGGGTCCGGCTTCCGACTTCCAAATTTCCAGGATCTGATAAGGATTCTGCACTATTTGAAAATTGTTCAGCAAGGTCTTCTGGCAACTAAATTTTTCATCTAAAAAAATAATTCTTGAAAGAAAATTTTTATACCCAGGATCCGTCTCCGAACCCGCTTTCTACTCCGGCTCCGGACCTGACTAAGGGTTTTCTGCAACTATTTGAAAAGTAGTTATTCACTATTGAAAAAATATTTTCTTCCCCTAAATAAATAGTTTCACAAGCTGAATGTTTATGCCCAGTTTCCGGCTCCGGCCTTCCGGTGACATCGGATTCTGGTACTAAGGCTTGTCTCACTATTGAATTGGTTTAGCCACGAACTTCTGGAAATAAATTTTTTTGATCTAAAAAAAATTATTTTCTTGAAAAAAAATTTTACCCAGACTTTTGCACCGGCTCTGACTCTGGCTGCGACTTCGACTCCGGCTCTGAATCCCGGATCCGGATCCGACCTAAGATTCTGTCACTAATTTGTAAACCTGTTCAGCACGTGCTTCTAGCAACAAATTTCATCTAAAAAAAATTTTCTTTATAAAAAAATTATTCCCATGAATCCCGGCAAATTCTACACGCTCCGAATCCTATCCAACATACGGTTTCTGCACTATTTGAAAAAAATTATTCAGCACATCTTCTGGCAATAAATTTTCACCTAAAAAAATATTTTTCGAAAAAAAAATCAAACTACGGCCCCGGCTCTTACTTCGGCTCCCACTTCGACTCAGGTTTCGACTCCGGATCCGGATCCGACTAAGAATTCTTCACTATTTGAAATTGTTCAGTACGTCTTCGGGCAATTAAATTTTTCACCTAAAAAAATATTTTTTAGAAAAAAAATTCATACCCCAGGCTCCGTTGAAGGCTCCGGCTCCGGCTCGGCTCCGGCTTTCGGCTCGGCTCGGGCTCCACTGTCACCCTGTCTGACTCCGGGATTGAACTAAGGGTCATGTACGATTTGAAATTGTTTCTAGTACTGATTTCTTCTGGCATTTAAATTTTTCACCTAGTATAAAAATATATTTTAGAAAAAAAAATCATGACCCAGGGATCGTCGGCTCCGGCTTCGGCTCGGCTTCGAGGATCCAGCTCCAACTTCGGCTTCAGGCTCCGGATCGTAATAAGAGTTTCTGCCACTATTTTGACAATTTGTTTAGCAAGAATCTATCTTAAAAAATTATATTCTTTCAGAAAAAAAAATCATACTCCGGGCTCCGGCTCCGACTTCGAACCCGGCCTTACTTGGATCCGGATCCGGATCCGACTAAATATGAATTCTGTACTATTTTGAAAATGTTCAAGTGACTATCTTCATGTCCAAATAAATTTTTTTCCATCTTAAAAAAATTATATATTGTCTGTGAAAAATAAATAGACCCAGGCTCCGGCTCCGGCTCAACTTCACCTCCGGCTCCGGCTCCGGATACGGCTTCCATTGATTTGACGCTCTCAGCCAAATCCGAAGAAATGAGCTGTAGCAGGTTGAGAATATATGAATAAAAAAATTAGATTTTCTATATTTTTATAAATAAAAACATTTTTTGATCCTTAAACCTGGAATTGCCAATTTTGACGGGAATTTGAAAATTTTTTTTAAGCAAAAAACTTTTACTATTTATATGTCATGCATATCAGAATGTATTAGAATTTTTAAAAAATAAGTAGCAACACATGATGTCCCTCAGTGAGGAATGTTTTCTACTAATTTAGGATAATAAAAAAAATTGTGAAAATTTTGATTTTGCTTTCAAAAAGTAGGGGGTCTAGTTATGAAGTCTCCCCTTAAACAATTTCCTTATCTAAAGTTTTGTATTGAGAACATTAAAAAAATATCAATTCAAATTTCTTAACTATCCCGTCAATGAAATTGTATATTAAAAAAACAGTAAAATTAGAGAGAATATAATTGAGAACAAGAGGGACAAGATATATTACAAAGGTTTAAAGGATTACCAAATATTTTAAAAATATGAAAGAAAATGTAAAGGATTAAACAAAGGATTATAAATGATGAGGTAAATTATAGGTAAAGAATTAATTAATAAAGGATATAATGATGTGCAATGGATTATACAAAGAAAAAAAGGATTTATAAAGGATAGTAGAAAGTATAGAAAAAGAATTAGATAAATTATTGGAAAAAGGATAAGATAAAGAATATAACATATATTAGGCATAATGTAAAATGATATGCAAATGATTAAAAAAAATTAATTTATCCCTATCTTTAAAATATAAATGAAATAAAATTCTTATCTGAATTGTAAATGTATTATACACTCATGTGTAATTTACACTTCAAAAATTAGAAGTAATTATATTTTCCTAAGGAATAAATACAGAATCTGAAATAAAACATTTCTCTAGTCCGCTGATCAAAACTGAAGCTAAATGATTTCTAGAGTAATAATATATAAACCAAACTAAATATAAGAAACGTTTTACAGACTCGAGAAATAGTATACAAACAACTAAATAAAATAAAATTCTTACATAAATCTTTCTCTGTTACATATTATGAAAACGTATTTTAAAAGTTCTTTAATATTAAAAAAAATATATTAAGGTATTCATTCGGGAATTTAAATTCTTACAGAATTCATCTTGATTTTGATTTCTCATTTTAAGGCATTATATAATAACATCATATATAATAATATTACATTACATAGGACATTATTTTAAGCAATGCAGGTAATAAAATTAAATTCCTAGACAATTCATCTTGATCATTTGATAGCAACTTATGACCCAATAATCCTCTAAGACTTAACAGGAGTCAGATACTTGAAAGAGCATAATTAATAATATAAATACTTTAAATGAATCTAACAAAGTAATTTTTTGTATTGCTATTCAATAATAAACAAGAAGAAAATAATTTTTTTTTATTTTTTCAAAAGTTTTATGGCTCTTTTACTTTAAAGATTGAATTGTCGAAATAAAAAAATTATCCAAAGCGCCAAAAATAAAAAATAATATGGAAATGTTCAGATAAAAAAGGTTTGGAAAAGAGATACAGTGAAAAAAATGGAAAAAAGTAATACAGCGAAACACAAAAGAAATATCTCAACATTATTTTAATAGATATTTTAAATCTATCTAATGATGCATTGACATCTGAGTTGAAAACAAAAGGCTAAAAGATATAAAAATGCAAATTGAAAAAAACGAAAAAAGATTAAAACAAAGAACGGAAAAGAAACAAAGAAGAGAATAGGAAATAATCGAAGTAAACTTTTTCTTTCTTTTTCTTTTTCTCTTTCTCTTTCTCTTTCTCTTTCTCTTTCTCTTTCTTTTTCTTTTTCTTTTTCTTTTTCTTTTTTTTCTTTCTTTTTCTTTTTTTTCTTTCTTTTTCTTTTTCTTTTTCTTTTTCTTTTTCTTTTTCTTTTTCTTTTTCTTTTTCTTTTTCTTTCTTTTTTTTCTTCTTCTTCTTCTTCTTCTTCTTCTTCTTCTTCTTCTTCTTCTTCTTCTTCTTCTTCTTCTTCTTCTTCTTCTTCTTCTTCTTCTTCTTCTTCTTAGAAGAAATAGATCATGCTCTAACAACTTTGGCATAGAATTTTTTAATGTGGATTATCACAGCATACTGCTAGAATAATTATAATTCCTGCTGTATGCATGTTACTATAGAACTAGTCAAAAGGCATGTGATGAGCGAGTACACCTCATCAAAAGATTAATCTTGAGGATAGCAGCAGAAGCATATTCGTAGTGATTGAAACCTTTTCATTTGTATTTTAAAAAAAATGACTTTCGGATAGACAACAACTAGTCGTTATCAAATGTGTGTTGAATGCTCAGATTGACAATGCTTACTAGTCGTTGTACCCCAAGGATTCTGTTTGAGGG
>JABUQX010137921.1:0-24156 GCA_015478945.1 Trachelipus rathkii | reverse complement strand
TTGGTGTCTCGTTGATCAGTTGTGTTATCGTGGCTGTTGTATTGTTATTATTATTATTGTGTGTTATTATTATTATTATTATTGTATTATTATTATTATTATTATTATTATTATTGTTATTATTATTATTATTATTATTATTATTTTTATTATGTACAAGACATAACAGAGGTATAAAATGAGTATATCATAATTGTTAAAACTTTTCATACAAACTCATATTTACTTATATTTAATAAAATAAAAAATTTTTAGGTTTTAATGTGTAACTTTCGAATATTAGTTTATTATATTGTATGATATTGGATTGTATTGTGTACAAAAGTTTGAGTGTGTTTGTTTGTGCGGCTGGCCGATTAAATGACTGGTGGAAGTGGATGTAGGGGTGGGCGCAGGCGGGGGTTTTCTGTTGACTTTGCCAACGTGCGTGGCCTTCGTGCTAATCTTGAATCTGTGGAATATCACCTCTCTAACAAACCTATCATTTTATTACTGTCTGAGACCAAGCTAGCGGATTCTCTTTCAAATAAACTTAATATCTCTAACTATAACTTTTTCTATTTCAGACTATATGGTGGAGTCTGTGCCTATATAAACATAAACACTCCTGTAACGTCTCGAGAATCTTGAATCTCCTAACTCGATGTTCTGTGGCTAAAATCTTTACTCCCTACTACTATCATTATCTTGTGTTTCTACTACTGCTCCCCTAATGACAGATTTTCACGTTTTTTTTGACTATCTTACTACTTCTCATGAGACTGTTGCTTCTTCTCATCCAAATTCGAGTTCCTCTACTAATGGGATTTTAACGTACACCACACTGAGGTGGTTGGGCTCCTCTCACACTAATGGGCGGGTGGGGAGGAAGCCAAGAGCATTCACCATTCTCTGATCTGGAACAGTTGAATTGAAGAAGGGAACCTACACACATATTCCAGATCGGTCTAACCAGTTCTTGGTGCAGCTTGACTTATGTTTCACCACTACTCCTTCTCGTTATAATGCATCATTTCTTACTCCCTATTGGTAACTCGGCCACAGAAATCTTATGGCTCTCAACTATATTACTTTATCTCCAACTGGCTCCTCCGCAGGCTAAAGCATGTTTCTGGCACTTTAATCGGACTAATTGGGGGCATTGCGTTGTTTTTGGCTAACTTCTCTTGGAATGAATCCTGCTCTGGGGATGCTTCGGTTGCCGCTGAAAAGGTGGGGGGCGTTATCACTGATGGGATGAGCAGGTTCATTTCTTCAACTAAATCTTTTCTCCCCAAAATCCATTGTTCCGATGGAGCTTGTTCTCGCGGCATTCAGGAGAGAGACGTTGCGTATCGGGCATGGAAAACTCGTTCTCCTATCCTCTTCCACTAATTTTCGTTCTGCTCAGGTGTTGCAGGGATATTATTAGTCAGGCTAAGCGTACTTTTACTAAAAGAAGAGAGTGAGCAAACCTGCTTGGTTCCCCTACTGATAAAAATTCAGTCCCTTGCCAAAACATCTCCAACAACCTTTGTAAATCTGCCTTTCCTCCCCTTATTCGCTCTGACGATTCTCTGTTGCTAACTCCCCTTCTGAAAGGATAATCTCTTCGGCCTCCTTTTTCCTCTAATTCCACCCTGGATCATTCTGGCATCCCTGCTTCTAACTTCTTCTCATTTCAGGTTTTCCATATCTTCACCTGTAATTACACATGATCATTATTGCATGGGATCCCTGAGTTCTATGTTGTCAGGAAGGCTAATTGGCCGGATGTCATTCCTCCCATTTTGAGGGGTGTGCCGAGGCGGCGCCTGTCCTCGTTCAACTCTGCTCTCTATGCTATAATACTAATACTTTTTCTCAATGCTGGAAGCGCGCATATGTTCAACCGATCCCGAAAAAAGGTAGCCGCTCTGATCCTTCTAACTATCGCCCTATAGCTCTCACCTGTATTCTATCTAAAATCTTTGAAACTCTTCCTAGCTCTCATTTCCTGGACATCTGGAGTCTCATTCCTTCTTTCAGATCACCAGTATGGCTTTCGTGGGTCAAGTCAGCTGTGACATACTTTCCTCTCTAACTGATTTATGGTCTTCTGCCCGTTAGTGACTATGGGAGTCTTGCGTGGTGGTCCTTGACATTATCTAAAGATTTTAACCAAGAATGGCATGCGTCACTGCTCTCTAAGCTCCCTTCCTTTGGGTTTCCTCTTTCTCTTTGCTTACTCAAGTCTAGTTTTCTCTCTGATCTCTCCATATCGGCACTGTGATGAAGTGTACTCTTCTCCTTTTCTGTTAACTGTGTTGTTCCGCAAGTTCTGTTCCTATCTCAACTTTATTCCTACTTTTCATCAATGATATCCTCAGCTGAAGATTAAGTCTGTTCAATCTTACACCGATGACTCAACTCTACATTCTTCAACTCATTTCAAATCTGTCTCCCTCTTTGCTTCTAGAGTTGCCTCTCGTCCTAGCTTTCGATTCTATTCTTGCCAGGCTGATAGGATTTCCCGGTGGGGTCACCACAACTGCAAAATTCAACTCTTTAAAAACTCAACTTCTCACATCTCCCTATCAAAAAAACCATAAACCTTTTCAAGTTCATTCCACGGCTCCTACCATCTCACTTATTAATAACATAAACATTCTTGGTCTTAACATAAGCAACCAAATTATCTTGGAAACGTCCTTATTTCTATGGTTTGCTAGGTGGCCTCAAGGAGTTCTGTTCAGGTTGCGGGAATTTTTTCCTTTTGCACAGTTACTCCGTTTTATATAAGGGGCCTTGTCGCCCTTGTGTGGGTACTGCTCACATTTGGAGGAGGGGCCGGCTCCACCATTCTGTGTACATAGGGTTGAGTCTAGAGCTAAGAGGAACTAATAAACTGTCCCCTACTTTCAAGCTCTCTTGACCCTCATCTCTGCGACGTTGGCGCTCTATCCCTTTTTTCTATAGGTACTACGGCGGCAGATGCTCGGGGGAGTTGACCTCTCATTCCTCCACCCTTGCGTCGCCTCGTATGGGGGGTGCCTCTCACAGTAATTCTGCGTGGTATTGCGAACCCCCCAGACTTCATTCGTTATTGGTGCCTCTTTCTTTCCCAGCTGCTTCTGTTCTGTGGAACTCCTTCTTCTGTTTTCCATATATTTAATCTTCCCTCTCTTTCATCCCGTTTCCTCCTGGGGATGTGGGTTCCTCAGAATGGTGTGATTCCGAGAATGGTCTAATCATAATGATAATAATAATAATAATAATAATAATAATAATAATAATAATAATAAAGTGCAGAATAATAATAGATGTGTAATAATAATAATAATAATAATAATAATAATAATAATAATAATAATAATAATAATAATAATAATAATAATAATAATAATAATGTAATATATGTAATAATAATAATAATAATAATATGTAATTATTATAATTATAATTATTGTTATAATTGTAATTATAATTATAATTATAATTACTTATAATTATAATTATAATAATTATAATTATAATTATAAAATTATGATTCTAATTATAATGATAATGATAATGATAATGATAATGATAATGATAATAATAATAATAATAATAATAATAATAATAATAATAATAATAATAATAATAATAATAATAATAATAATAATAATAATAATATGAAATAATAAAGTTTATAAAATATTAATAAGAATAATCAGATCATGAGAAATGAGGAAACACTTCTTCGAGCTAATAATAATATTAATAATAATAATAATATGTAATAATAATAATAATAATAATAATAATAATAATAATAATAATAATAATAATATGATTGAACTAAAGTTTATATTATTTTTACAAATTATTAAAGGCACAGTCGCTAGGGACACGGAGTTACTAAGCTATGGGTTAGGGCTTGATCCCTCGTCCGTATCCTAGGTAGCAAATACCTAGAGTAGTTCACCTCCTAGAATAGGGCTTTACCCCTGAGGTGCGAACTATTTATTTTATAAAATGTATTGATTCTAAAATAAAATGAACTGAATTTAAAATATTGTAAATAATTTTCAATTTTTTTTAGAATATCTTTAAATTAAATTTGAAATATGATATAAACAGAAAATAAAACATAAATATAAAATATACATATAAGTAAAATAAAAAGTAAATAAAATATATATAAATAAACATAAAAATATAAAAATATATATAGAAAATTTAAATATAAGTAAAATAAAAAATAAATAAAATATAAATAAAAAAAAAAAAATATAAATAGAAATATAAATATAAATAAAATAAAAAATAAATAAAATATAAATAAATAAAAATATAAATTATAAAAATATAAATATAAATATAAAATATAAATAAAATAGAAGAAATAAATAAAATATAAATATAAATAAATATATACAAGTATAAAAATATAAATAAATAAATATAAAAGTATAAAAATGTAAATATAAAATATAAATATAAGTAAAATAAAAAATAAATAAAATATAAATAAATATAAATATAAAAATAAATATAATATATAAATAAAATAAAAATAAACAAAATATAAATAAAATAAAAATATAAAATAAAATATAAATATAAATATAAATATAAATATAAATATAAATTTGAAATAACAGCGGATCTTAATCTATGAATGTATATATATTTTTATTTTAGAATATCTTTAAATTAAGTTTGAAATATATAAACATAAAATAAAATATAAATATAAAATATAAATATAAATGAAATAAAAAATAAATAAAATATAAATAGATAAACAATAAATATAAAAATATAAATATAAAAGTATAAATATAATTAAAATAAAAGATAAATAAAATAAATAAATATATAAAAATTTAAAAATATAAAATATATATATATATATATAAATAAAATAAAAAGTAAATGAAATATAAATAAATAAATATAAAAATATAAAAATATAAAAATATAAAAATATAAAAATATAAATATAAATATAAATATAAATATAAATATAAATATAAATATAAATTTGAATATGAAACTTGTATATATAAATGTATATATATTTTTTTTTATTTAGAATATCTTTAATTCTTGCTATAAAAATATATAAACAAAATAAAATATAAATATAAAATATAAATATAAATAAAAAAAAAATAAATAAAATATAGATAAATAAATATAAAGATATTAATATATAAATGTAAAATATAAATATAAATAAAATAAAAAATAAATAAATATAAAAATATAAAATATAGACATAAAATATAAATATAAATATAAAATAAATATAGATTTGAAATAACAGCGGATCTTAATTTTCCATTAAAAGATCTGAATTTCGTTTTTTCTTGATATTTTTTATTTTTCAAATATTTTAATATAATATTTTCCATTTCATCAAATATTAAAAGACCTTCAAAATATATTTTAAATAAATTAAAGATACTTTTCAGGACTTTAAAAATCTTGGTGGTCGGTGGAAAATAATTTAAAGGGAAAATATTGGGAATATATCTAAAGGGTGATCAGCGTTTGGAAAATATTTAAAAATGGTTATCGGGGGAAAATTTTTAGAGGGGGTCCAAGGAGGAAAAATGTTTAAAAGGAGTCCCCGGGGGGGGCAAAATATTTAGAAGCGGTTCACATTGGGAAGATACCTAATTCCGCGGTTGGAAATATTTAAAGGGGTGTTCTTTTGAAAATATTTAAAAGGGGTCTCTGGGGGTAGATATTTAGAGGGATTCGCGGGGGAAAAATATTCAAAAGTGATCTACATTGGGAAAATATTTAAATGGGATCCAAGAGGAAAATATTTAAAGAGGGATCCGTGTTGGGAAAATTGAAGTGGGTTCGCGGGGTAAAAATATTTAAAAGGGGTCCACGTTGGTAAAATATTTTAAAGTGGTACACGTTGGAAAATATTTAAAGGGTGTCCTCATGGTGAAAATATTTAAAGGGGGTTAGTGGAGGGAAAAATATTCACCACTTCTCCTTCTTGCCACAAATACTCAATTTTCCCTCCTATCGGTAACTCTGACTACAATCTTGTAGGTCTTAATTATAATATTTTTTCTCCAGTAGCTCCACCATGCCCTAAAAGTACTTTCTGTCACTTTAATCAGGCTAATTGTGAGGCATTGTTCCTCTTATTTCCTACCTACCCTCCGTATGAATCCTGTTTTGACTAGAAGGATGCTTCAGTGACTGCAGAAAAAGTAGGGGCAGTAATCTCAGAGGGAATGAGCAGGTTCATTGCATCTTCTACTAAATCTTTTTCTCCTCATAATCCATGGCTCGATGGCACCTGTTCTCGTGTTCTTCAGGATAGGGACAATGCCTATCGGAAATGGAAAAACTCTCTTTTTCCTATCACTCTTGCTAATTTTCGTTCAACTCAGAGACGTTGCAGGGATATTATTAGTCATGCTAAGAGTGCTTTCATTAAAAGGAAGTGCACTAACCTTTTTGGTTCTCCTACTGATAAAAATTTCTGTCCTATGTCAAAAAACATTCCTTATAACTTCTGTAAATCTGCTTTTCCTCTTCTTATTCGCTCTGGCGGATCTGCATCTAATACTCCTTCTGAAAAGGCTAATCTCATCAGCCTAGCTTTTTTTCACCTAATTTCACCCCAGACTATTCTGGCAACAGCTTCCTACTCCCTCTCATCTCAGTTATCCCAATGCTCCACCCACGATTTCACATGATCAGGTGCTTGAAATCCTGAGATTTATGAACGTTTGAAAGGCTAGTGGCCCGGACGGCATTCTTCTTCGTGTTTTGAAGGGTGTGTTCTTTCCAGCTGGGGCCTGCTTTACTCTCTTTGACTTAATTCTAACTCTTTCTCTCAGTGCTGGAACTGATCCTTAAGAAGGGTAGCCACTATGATCCTTCTAATTATCGTCCAATAGCTCTCATTTGTATTCTATCTAAATCTTTGAAACTCTCCTCAACTCTCATTTCTTGAATCATCTGGAATCTTATTCCCTCCTTTCAGATCACCAGTATGTTTTCGACGTTCGAGGTCAAATGGTGACATTTTTTAGTATCTCACTGATTTATGGTCTTCTCAACTTAGGGACTATGGGGAGTCATGTGTGATGGCACTTGATATATTCAAAGTCTTTGACAGGATATGATATGTATCACTGCTCTCTAAGCTTCCTTCCTTCGGGTTTCCTCCTTCTCTTTGCTCACTTTTACCTAGTTTTTCTCAGATCGTTCCAAATCGGCACTTGTTGATGGAGCGACCTCTTCTTCATTTTCTGTTAACTTTGGTGCTCCGCAAGGTTCTGTTTGACTCTAACTTTATTCTTACTTTTCATTAACGACCTTCTCAGCTGCACATCTAACTCTGTTCATTCTTATGCAGATAACTCAACTCTCGATTCTTTCACTCATTTCAAATCTGCTCCCTGTTTCTCTTCTAGAGTTGCTTCTCTATTTCAGCTTTCAAATTCAGTTCTGGCCGATATGGTTAGGATTTTCCGGTGGCGGTCACCTCACCCTTGTGAAATACAACTCTTCTTCATAAACTCAACATTTTCACATCTCCCTCCCAATAACGCCTCCCAACTTTCCTATCTTCTTCGACGCCTCTTCCGTTTCACCTACGGACAATATAAACATTCTTGGTCTGAACATAAAATATAACTATTTTGGAAACACTACATCACAACGGTTGATAAGGTGGCTTAAAAGAAGTTGGGGGGGTTCTGTTCAGGTTTCGGGATTTTTTTTCCTTCCAAACAGTTAATCCAATTATATAATGGTTTCATCCTCCCTTGTATGAAGTAATTCTCCCACATTTGGGGGAGTTCCGGTTATACCTTCTATTAGATATTGTTGAGTCTAAGAAGGCTAAAAGGTTAATAAACTGTACCCTACTTTCTAACTTTCTTCGACCCTCTATCTCCGCGACCTTACGTTAGTGCTCTATCTCTTTACTCTAATTATTACAACGGCATGTGCTCGAGTGAGTTGACTTCTCGCATTCAGCCACCATTGCATCACCCAAGTAGTAAAAGGGGTGCCCTTCTTTCTAATGAATTCTGTGTGAATATTGGGAACTCCAGGCTTTCTCCTTGTGGTGTCTCCTTCTTTACAGTCACCTCTTTTCAGTGGAAACCTCTGCTTTCATTCTTTTTCCTGCTGTATTTAATCTCCCTCTTTTCAAATCCTCCGTCATCTCAAGTTTGCGTTAGGAATAGGGTTGGGTGATTTACTTTAGTTGTTAACTCTGAGGCGTGCAACACCCCCTCCATGAATAGGGCTCTGCCCGAAAGTTGTAAAAAGAAGTAAAATGAAAATATAATATATAAGGGATTCCCATTTTACAGATGTAATAATATTTTATTATATATATATAATATATATATATAATATATATATATATATATATATTCAAGGTGCAAGATAATAAGTTCTTTTTGTTTTTTTCTTCATATTTTACTATCACAGTCAAAGGCATCGGACCCTGAGAGGAGAAAGAAGAGGAATGCCAGAATCGGTTCAGGGATGAGTTAGAGGAAAATAAGGCCAAAGAGGATTGGCCTTTTCAGCTAGTAATAAGAAACAGAACCATCAGAGCGAATAAGAGGAAGTAAGGCAGATTACCAATGTTAGATGTGGGATAAGAGACCAGAAAGATTGTCGTTGCGAAACCAAGAATGGATAGCGCACTTTCGGTTTTAATGAAAAATCTGCTTTGGCTCGTCGAAGAGTTCCCTGTAACGATTCGTAGCTGAAATGAAAAGCCGAGAGTGATAGGAGAATGAGAATTTTTCCACCCACGATACGCACTGTTTTTAACCTGAATGGTCAGAGAACAGGTATGATCGAACCATGGAATTGAGGAGAAAAAATATAGCCGCCGAAGATAGGAACCTGAACCTCTCATCCCAAAATCAACAATCACAGGCTGCCCACCTTAAAATAACTAGAAAGCCGAAGCAGTCTCTCAGAATAAAAAGCAGTACACTCCAGATTATAGTTAGCGTGGGAAGTGACCTGTAAACCCCAGTCGACCTATTAAATGCCAAAAAATTACGCATAGGCAGGATGGGAGATGGGGAGAGAAGTATTATAAATTAAGAGATATAAAGATTCTGGTTAGAATTCTAACCAATAAGGAGCGAAGTTCCGCGTGTAATTTATAGAAGAGAAGGAACTAAGGTGAGCCATAGAGTCAAGGTGTGTTTAAAAATATGGTTGGGACCATCTGGAATGTGTGTGGATTCTTTAATTAGTTGGTCCAGATCGTTAAGAATGCTGAATGATTTGGCATACCTTCCCACCTGAATCAGTATGAATAGACCCCAACCATTCGGTGTTTGTACATTGAAATTCCCATAAATAAGACGGATTTCAGATATTTGAGTGAGTAGATAAATACCAGATACTTACCAGAATAAGAAATATTCAAAAAAGGATATTGAAAAGTCTGTTCTGTTTTTAGTGAGAACAGTAGCAGAAGCACAATATTATTATATTAGAAGGAAGAAAGATTTTATGCCACAGAACATCAAAGTTAGGAGATTCGAAATTTTCGAGACGTGTTTCAGGAGTATTAATGTTTACATAGGCTTATACTCCATCCTTCAGACGGAAATTATGAAATAAGCTGTAGTTACATATAGTAAGGGAGTTAAAGGATGAACTGTTAGATATCTGTGTCAGACAAGAGCAAATGGTTAGGGTTAGAGAAGTGGTATTACAAGTACGCATAGTTAGAGTGTAAGCCACGAATGTTGGTAAAGTCAATAGAAATTCCGCTCCAGCTAAAATCTGACATCACACACACACACACACACACACGCCAACAAAATAGAAACAAAACAGAGACAAAAACAAAAGTTCAAATGCTAAAATTAGTTAAAAAAAAAATAAAATTTTTAAGAATGTGAAGAAAAATCTCAAATTTACGTCAATACTACACTCTAATAAACAATATTAACTTTGATGGAAAGCTATGAGTATAGTAGAAATTAGCTAAAACTAACTATGAATTATCTTTTAAAGACAACCCCTCTGTAAAACTATTGCTAAAACAAATAAAATGGTTTTTAAGTAGTAACTTTTAATTAAAAAAAAACACACACGCACTTTCACTATGCACAGCCCTACATAATAACGGTAAATAAAATAAAAATAAAATTCTTTTACAGAAAGCACATTTAAACACTTCACTTTACGGAATTCTCTCTCTTCTCTCTCTCCTCTCTCTCTTCTCTCCTCTCTCTCCTCCTCACTCTCTCTCTCTCAATCTCTCTCTCTCTCTCTCTCTTACTTCTCTCTCTCTTCTCTCTCTCATCTAAGTATAATATATATATATATATATCAATATATATAATATATAATATATATAATTATATATATATATATAATATAATATATATATAAAATAATATATATTATATATATATATATAGTATGTAAAAAAGAAGATTTAAAAATTATCTTGTAGGGTCGATTCCCTTGTTCATTTGAATAAGAGAGTCGACCCTAGAGTCCGCAAATTTTTTTAACTTATAAGCATAAAAGAACTAAAAAAAAAGGGGAAAATTTATCTAAAATCTATTGAAAGCCATCATCTAGAAAGATACAAAAGTCTCCGCCTGCAGATACGTAAAACTTTTTAAGCTCTCTAAAAATTTTGCATTAAGTTATTTGTTAATTAATCCATGTTGAAAGATCTTTTTATTATATATTCATAGATAATCTCAATTAGGATAAAAAGATTTTAGGAATTTCCTTAGACATCACACATAATTAGTTAATTACTCATCCTGCTCAGCACTTTTCTATATTTTATACTAAGATATTTTGGTTTTCTCGTATTCAACTCGAACTATTATTCATCAGAGACAGATATTCATAATCAGAAGGTAACTATTCATCATTGCCTCTCATATACTGTATATGTAAAGTTGAATAGAATCGACTTTACAAGTTTATATTCTTGGGATGTACTTTTTGATTTTAACGAATGAATTTTTTTGTTATCAATAAAGATTTTTTTTTAAAAAAACATAATTGGGATATTTCCGAGACCAAACATTTTTGTGCAACTTCTCATTACCAAGAAACAGCTCTGCAAATTTTAAAGGCATGTAAAATATTCGTAGTACCATACCTTTAACTTCTGCCTAGTGAGCAGAGAACCAGTGCATGTATGAATTTGTATAGCGTCTCATTCCCGATTACTTCAAAAACCTGCGCATCCACCATCAGAACGCAGTACCAAACTAAAAACCTAAAATCCAAATTCTTATTTCGAGATAATTTCAAGTGTAAATTTATTAGATATTTCAAAATCATTTGAGGCACTGAGAGCAAGAACAACGTAACTTCAAATTTACTCTTCGAGATAATGATTAAAATTATCCAATAATAATTTTTTCACAAGTAAAATAGTAAAAACTACTCATGTCTGAGTTGTTTTGAATGCAATGCTCAATGAGTGAAATTCTTGTTGGAGCATTTTCTTTTCCACTCTTTTGTAACTTAAAATGCACTTGTGTTCACAATAAACACTTAGGACATGTTGTTATCATGGTTTCTCAGCTTAACCTTTATTGTCTGGAATAAATATTAATAAAATAGTTCTATGCATAAAATGAATATATTTATTACTCCACGTAAGGAACACATTTCATAGAATAAAGGAATCAAACCTCAAAAAAAAAATAATAATAATGAATTCAGTCATCATCAACTTTATTTCCATCTATAACATTACTTGCTGAAAAACTATCCTTGAAATTTTCATAAAAAATATGGTAAAAATATGGAATAAAATACATTTATAATTTTCAAATTCTTTTTTCTCTTACAATTGGTCTTCCTTGTGAATTCAGTTTTTCCAAATTAGTCTTTCACCGAGTTATTTGTATGTTTTTATACAAATCTGTGCGAGCAAAGATAACAACTGGGTTATTTGAGTACTGAAGTATTATTGTGAAACATTGATTTTTACGGAATGAAAGCCACTGTATTTTAACCATTCCATTTTAATTGCATCGGTGCCACCTTTCTATTTACAAAGTCTTGTCTAGATATTTGGTTAACAAAAAATCTGTCTTTTTCCATTTCAATTACCTCTATCGGTGGTTTCCTGACCGCCAGAATTACATCTTTCTATTGAGCTGGTATATATCCGTTACAAAAGTACTTTTCCTGGCGAGTACCCAAGTCAAAATCTCTGTCGCGTGGAAGGTACGCATGACACTGATATAAAACTGGGCTACTCTCCAGTTAATTTTTTGATTTTTTTTTATAAAGTGACACAGCAAGGTTAGTTTTTTATTTCGATTTTGACCTCTTATACTGGTCGGAATACATTGAGATTTTTATTCTGAATGACATTCCGTAAGAGGGCCTAATGTATTGGTCTTCTGGTTCATCTCATATGGAGTCGGAACTTGTAAAGTTATCCACTTCCTAAAAAAATTAAGCTCTCTCTGAAGAAAAAACTTTATATTCCTCACACATATTTCTGAAACCACAATCTTGGAAGTCTCGTTGTATCTGAAATAAACCTAAAAAAAAATATAATATAATAAAAAGAAAACTTGCATGGAAAAATCAATAAAATATATAATATATATATATATATATAATAATAATTATATATATATATTATACTAATAAATATAATATATATATCTAAATATATAAATAATATATATTATATATATATAAATATAGTATATATATAAATATTTATAATTTGTAGTATAATTTCGGAAATATAGTCTAAATTCTTGCCATGTTGCCCTATAACTGATATTTTGATAATTTCCGCTACAACTTCATAATACTAATTGCATAGTTTGATAGATACCACTATTACTATTGTGCAACAATAGTATACGATTCTTAGGCTCTTCATATACTGGTAAATAAAAAGTATATTTGAACATGGGGATTATTCTACGTATATTTTGGTATACGGTACAACTATTTAACTACACCCTGACATTGCCTATTTTGGTTAAAATTTCACCTGGACGCCAAGAATTTTTAAAAATTTAGAAGATATTAAATGCGACAACATGTCATTACATTTATTTTTTAAATCTTTAAATAATTTGAGGACATTTTTTTTTTTTTAAATTTGAAAGGTAGAAGGTGCAAAAAAATTTAATTTTAAGATCATATTGTAGAAATAATTGCAGTTAGAGTTAGCAAATATGCAAACCACAAGAAGGCCATACACCCAATGTAATTATTTTGACGTCTTTACTTCAGTAGGTTAAAGGTGTTTCAACGAAAGATGTAGCTACATCTTATTTTCATAAAATTGCATTTATAAGCATTATATGTTTATATGAGGATAAGCCACTTATGTTAGAATGTTCCTCTGAGGCCATAAGTTTTATTTCTCGTTGAAATTAACATGTATTGTCACCCAAATATTTAACAAAGCTTCAAACGAAGTTAAAGCCGTCACCCAAAAATGAGACACGTGGCCTGGAATATATCTGGGTTACGCGGCAGTTAACGTATTTCGAAACACCTAGGCCATATTTTTTTATTAATAAAATTGCCATGTAAACTTTCATTAAATTTGTTGATTAGTCCGTTCTTGCTATCAATGTCTCCTTTAATATACGTAATAAGGACGGTTTTTAAATTTATTACCAAGCACTGAAAAAATCGCCTAAAATCACCCAAATTTTCATAAAACATCACTCGACAAAAACTCTCACTTAACAAAATTATCCAATAGATGACTTTTCCTGCGGAGACTATCGTTATTAAACCGCCTTATTTAACCCACTCGTACTATCTTATGACATAGATAAATATATTGCCAGAGTGACATTGTACCCTTCTGTTGGCAAAGTACGATTTGGCACAACTACCATGGTGAATTGGAATCTGTATATATTAAATGCACAGTCAAAAATGTTTTCCGTATCTTAAAAAATTAATAATAAAATAAATTATATATATAATTATAATATATAATAAAAATATATATATATATAATATATATATATATATAATATATATATATATATAACACATAATAAATAAATAATGAATAAGTAATGGTAATAATGAAATGAAATTATGATTTTTGAAAAGATAACTATGCAAATTACGCCAAATCGAATTTGGGCAAAATTTATTTTTCTTTAACTGACTTTTGACTTGTCGAAATAGATCTGGAAAATGGAGGAAGTTACCGCAACCCCAGACATACCAATATAGACAAATTTGTGAACAATCTCAATATCTTTTCTTCTAAAAAAATAATAGAATATATATTAATTTTAAAAAATACAGCTACAGTTATTTAAAATTATAATTATGAGGCCCATTTTTTTAGTAAAAATGCTTTATGTTCAAATTCCTTGTACTAATTAAAAGGGATATTTTGTGATTTAGTCGAACCCTTTTTTATTACTTATGAAATGTTGCACTGATATATTTCTCATCTCATGGTGATAAAATTATTATAATAAAAAAAAGCTTTTTCTTTTTATTTTTTACATTATTTTTACTAGAGGAAAATTTGGTTTACTTAGTTTTTTTAAGCATATGCCAATAATTTTCCAATGGGAATGCAGAGCATCTAAACACCTTGTACCAAAATATAGTCTGTAAATGAATTAAAATTTGAAAGTTACATGATACAAAGTAATCGTTGTAAAACATAATAAAACAGAGACAGTTACAAACCAAATGGGCATTACAAGACCAAAATTCAGCAAATTCATTAGCTTACCATATGTCAATTTCAGCAAGTTAGCGAGATTTCCTATTTAATTATAATGATATACGCAAGTTATAACTTATTATAATAAGTTATTCAGTATGAGAAGGCCATTTTGTGGGTGGTTTTCCTTAAAAATTGTTTTAACACTTTTCGTGCTACTCCAAGACATACCACCACATGTATGTACTCAAAGGAAACAACCAAGGTCATGATCTTGATCTCTTATAGGTTTAAAAGAATTGTCACAAAAAAATTTATGGTTTTTATTTTATCTGTGACTCGTACTCTTCCATTTTTGTAAGATCCTCCTACAGTGCATTTCCATAAAAATCTATTTTTTTTCCTTCAATATATTTTTAATAATGATGGGCATTGCAATATAAATACTATATTATTTGGAAAAAATTTACTCATCAAATGAAACTAAAAAAGATTCTCAATATTTTGAAGTTCAACAAAATATCCAAGAAATTCATGAATGCTAATTGAGATATTCACCTTATCTGAAAGAAGAGAGAATCAAACATTGATCTCCTAATTGGCACAAACATTGAACAAATTGGAGAGCGAATAATACATCGTACATTGAATTGACCATACAGTCATTTTGATAATTGACATCTTCAATTTTAAAAATCTCATCGGGGCATTTCCTTCGATAGGGATGAGAGCAAAGGAGTCTTCATTAAAGTTTCCCCAATATTGTTACGGAAGGAAAATAAAGGAATCAGGAAGCAAAGCACCATAGGCCGTATTTATGAATATCAACTATTAGAAAAACTCAATTCGACTATCCGATAAAGGTAGCCCCAGATAAGCATCTTCCTCCACTGCATAAGAAATCTTAAAAAAATGCCTTTATTTATAAAAAACCACCCTATATCACTATTAATCGGAAGAGCTACTTATCGAAGGACAGTTATTTCATGGAAAATACCGTCATCATATTTATACGTCAAGAAGACCAAATAACCAAATAACACAAAAAGAAAATGAACTAAACAAAATAAAAGTATATTATATTTTAAATAATTTATAAGATGTTAAATTATTAAAAAATAAATTAAAAGAAAAAAAAATTAATGAAAATAATTAAAATCGATTTAATAAAATAAAAAATATAATGAAGATATATTGAAGATGTGTTGCTTCACATTTATTAGGTTCCAATTAGCTTTATTGATTGGCATTAGCCATAGGAACATGAAACAGTAAGCCTAGCATTAACCGAAATCAATGATAAATTATCTAAAACAATAATCAGTACTCGCTCCTTACACTCCAGTTTAGGACCAAAAGAAATCGAAAAAGTTGTAGCACGCTGCACTAATTTCTCTAGATGTAAGCCTTATAATATGTAGAGAGTTTTGGAATATTTTCCATTACTACAGAAATATAATATACTTTGAACAAAAATCACAAAGCTTCTGCAACACTTACTTCAACTGAATATAAATTAAAATTAATAATAGCGAGACAAAATATAGATACATTAAAAAAAAAAGATAGGCATGAAAAAACCGGCTCGAGAAAAACAAAAATAACTAAGGGAGATTCAAGCGTTAAGGTCAGAGCACATACCTTGAACTAAGGAAGAGAACCTATTCGCCAAAACAAAAAAAAAAGTCATATTTAAGCGACGTCGAAGGCTTCCGTATAACGAAAAAAAATTTCTCAAAGGATACGTCATTAAATTTGATGTACGTATAAGGAGTCATAGAAAAGAACCATCTTGACGGAAAAAGAAGAGAAGAGCAGCCGACAGGTATATAAATACAGGCACAAACAACCAACAATAAAGGACAAAAGGGGTGGTATAAATAGCAAAAATTTTTTATTAAGTATATCTATGCAGTGGAGGATGCTACTATCTGAGTGTCTACACTTATACGGAATAAAGACGTTTTCAAAGTTGATTCTATAATACGGGCCTAGTCTTATTTAACCATGTATGTTTCTGATGACCGATTCTCTTAATTTACCTTCTAAGTAAAAAATCCAAACGTATTAATTCGGGATAAATGTTAATGAAGGAAAAGTAACGACTAACTTAAACATTATTGGAAATATAATCAAAGTTATGATTTATAACTGAAAATTATATGCTAATAAATTTGTGAAACAATAATAAAAATAATACATATATATAACCAACTCATATATATAAATATATTATACCTATATATAAATATCAATATAATACGAAAAACACTATATACATAACTACACACTAACTATATCACCATCACTATATATATATATATATATATAGAATTACTAACGATAAGCTTGGGCAGCTTACCTCATCTTGAGACAAATATAAAAACACACATCATAAAAACAAACTCTACAACACACTGATATTAGTTGATACATAAAAATGCTACAAAAACCTCAACCATAACCTGACTTAACTACCCATCTCCACTTAATTTGAATTTGACTACATATTTCAAGGAAGACAAGGTTGAAGGACCTAAACAGTGAGAATTTCCTAAGCTATTAATTTCGTATTGTACCAATAAAGTACAGGAAAAAATTAACAAACTAAGAAAAAGTACTTGATATAGAGGATTTTAAAAACTGATGAGAATACTATATTTATCTCCGCTTGAAAGGGATTAAGAAGCCTTTAAGCTTATCAACAAACCAGCAATATGAAAAAAAAAGAAAAAAAACCAACCTACAATTCAAAATTATCATAATAACAAAACCAAATCAAAAAAACCAAAAGAAAAAATACAAAAACCCAACAACACAAAAAAAAAACAAAACGAAGTAACAAATAAAACTACGAAAAACAAAACAAAAAAAACAAAGACAAAAAACAAGAAATAAAAACAAACAAACAAAATAAAAGAGAAAAAAAAAAAAATTGAAAAAAAAAAAAAAAAAAAAAGAAAAAAAAAAAAAAAAGCGTAAAGAAAACTCGAGAGTAAACTGATATACCGTACGTGCGTAATGTATATCATAATATAATTATAATAAATTGGTATTTACAAAAAAGTAAGGTACTAATAGAGATTCACAGGCGATAAGAGACTATTAATTAGATAAAACTATACTCAATAATAATATAAATATAAAATAAATATATAATCATAAAAAGAAAATATACTTAAATAATAATAAAAGATAAAAAAATATATAAAAAGAATAAAATAAAATAAAAAATATTTAATAATAAAATTTAAATATATAATAAATAATATTTTGTTTGAAATATAAATAAATCTATTTACGAAACATTAAGAGATATATAATTCCCGGATAATCGGTAGAAATTATTACTGGCAATAATACGAATACTAAGTTCGAGGTTCAAGCTTTAGAGCAACTAAATGTATTGTTGTTATATGAAAATCGAAAATACTAAATTTATACTATATTAAATAATAACACAAAAAATGAAATGAAGAGATAAGGATAAATATAGCGCAGTTATTGGAAACCTATCAATTTTAGTGAGTACTACGAATGAAGAATTTGATTTCGAAATCATATTATACATAGCTATGAACATGATTAATTGATGATAATGGTTACAAGTTACGAATTTCCGAAATCAGCAATCTTCACAGTTATATGAAACTAACATAACCCAATGAATTATAATGATATATATAGTAATACAAACTAAGTTTTAAAAAAAAAAATCAAATAAATCACAATAAATTTAGCAACTAGAATTATCCTGCATAGATCAATACAAGGAACATTATTAATATAATATAAGAATCCGAGCATATACAATAGGTGAATTATGACAGGCTCGTACATTCAGATCAGTCTGACAAGATTTAAAAGGTATGATGTTTGTAATAAAAATGACTAATAATATACTAATATTTCATTTAGGAATAACTGAAGATTTAGAATAAGTAACTGTAAAGGGCAAGAGAATGCAGATTTGTTTGATCAAGCCTGATTCACTCATGCAATGTAACGGAAGATTTGTTGATTAAGCAATGCGAATTTCAATCCTGGCTTATGATTATACAAACCAAATCAACACGCGACCCTAATTATAAGGTTTTAACCAGAATTTAACAAAGAATAGAAGAAACAATAGTATACTAAGACTGAAAAATAATCGAAGGCAAGCAATGAAGATACTTTACAGCGAATATTATAATATACTTATCTCGAACAATAGCTGAGCTAGACTCCGGAAAAACCAAATCATAGCAATAAATTTATATCTTACATGATCATGATATATTCTATATATAGAACAATGTAAAAGATAAGGATCAAACAAAGTGCAACTATGAATGTAACAAAATAGAAGAATTAAAATAATGAATACACATATTAAAACAAAATGAAAACAATATAATTCATACATATCTCGACAACATACTAGCTCTTAAACGCCCAGTGAAACATATAATTGCTCAGACAACACGTAGCAAATTGAACGTACTCCAATTCAATGTCCAATTGACCGAAAACTGAAAACATACAGCTGAAAAGAAACTATATAAGAATTTCGATATTTACTAGTAAGACAGAGAAAAATGATAAAGCACAAATTATCCAAGTAAAGAAAGATCTCCATCTGCTACGAATCAACATTAAAAAAGCTGAGAGTGAGAATGAATGAATATTTCTTACGTAGGGGGATTGCAACCGTCGTTTTTACGTTGATATTAGAGTTTAATTAAAAATCCAAATATGAAAGAAGGAATATTATATAGCGTTCATCCACCTAACCCACTAAATATATACATAACTATCCCATACCCAATTAAATTTAATAATAGAAATTCCCTTTTTACAATATTTAATCCTTCAGAGGAATTATCTAATACAATAAAAATACGTTTACTAAATGGAAAATAAAATTGTGTATTGAATTAGATAATATTCATAATACTATAGAACCTAAAAATATAATAATAATTAAATAAATTTCACTACCAAGACCGACCGTAATATAGTCACTTTATTAAAAAAAGATGAAGGCTACAGATTGCGAAAGAACAGAGATATATCACATATTCTGTTCAAAATTAACTACAGAAGACGAGAGGACACTAAGTCAAATACAAATTTTACAGTTTACTAATAGATTATAGAAATGTATTACTGAAATAATATTAAAGAGTAAAAGAAAATATCAAGGCGAGATATATATTATATAAAATAATATTGAAATATAAAATATATAAAATATAATATTAATATAATAAAAATATATAAATATATATATATATATAAAAATATAATATATATATAATATTATATTTATATTATATATATATATATAAATTATATGGATTTTTCCTAAAATTTTATTTTTCTAGTTAAAGGTTAGAAATTTTTTTTTTATAAAGAAGTACTCAATTTGTTTTTACAGATGTCATGAGTAGGTTGCCTTTCAATAGTTAATACTTACTTTGCCTTCCTTTGGCAGCTTTGAGTGCCTTAACACGCTTTGGCATATCAGTGATTCCTGTTCTTCGTAAGTCCTTGATTTTGTCAGAGTGAAACCATACGCGGTTTTGGTTGTAAGGGGAACTTCGGGTATTTCATCTTTTAGAAAGACCATAAACCCTCGATAGGGTTCATATCTGGAGAATTTCCAGGCCATGGCAGCAGTTCAACATCATTTTCTACACCACTTCTTCACTGATCGGACAGTGTGACAAGGGGCCGAATCTTGCTGAAATATCCATGGCCTCTTCCCGAACCATTCTCTAGTTTGAGGTAGCAAACGGTTTTGCAGTACATATAAGTACCTCAACTGGTCCATCATCCTTCAATGATCTTCAAACGACTAGTTCCATGTACAGAAATTTCTCCCCATACCATTATTTTCTGTGAATGTTTTATAGTCTTTTAAAGACACTCTGGCTCAAATTCCTCCCAGGGCCTCCTCCTCACTGCCTGGACTCGGTCATCAAGTATTGAAATAGTGGATTCGTCGGAGAATTTTACCTGAAACAATAGAAAATAAAGTTCGTATGCCAGCAGACAGCTGCTGAGGCATCAGGGTAAAATCGATAGACTTGATAATTATTGGTTATTCAGCACGTGACTGCATAACAGAGTTAATAATCAACTAATGCAGTAAATATACTGTTGTTTTTGACGTTACTTTGATCATAATTATTATATAAAGTTTATTTCTGTATTTCGCTTTCCCCTTTTGGTTTCCACTGTGGCCACACACGACGACGGTTCGAACATATGCGAATAAAAATATAATATATAATATATATATAAAATATATAAATAAAAATATAAATATATATAAAAATATAACATATATAAATATATATATAAATAATATATAATTTTTAATAAATATAATATAATAATAAAAATAAAATATATATTAATAAAATATAAAATATATATATATTAAAGTATAAATATAACAAATATAAAATATTGATACAAAAGTACGAAAATAAAAACAATATTTTATATATAAAATAGATTTAAGAAGGCCTATTTCATATTAAATAGCATTATATTATAGTATCACCACAAAATTAAATATGCACTTTTTTCTTAACGATCTAGTTAAGGCAAAAAATTATTCCTTTGAGCCTCAAAAAGTAATATAAATATAATTTGAAAAATATAAAGATTTGGATTTAGCTTAAGAAAATAAGATAATTTGATTTACACTAAAATACTTAATTTTAGAAGAATAGAGAAAAATCATATCACTTATAAATTTGACCTTTCAAAATTTCTTAACTATAAGCAAATCTGTGATCCGAAATTCGACGTTCTAATTGAACAGATAAAGGATCTTTGAACCGCTATATTATTTCTAGATGTTAACCCGAGAGCGGATTTTTATATAGCAGTTAGTATTTATTATTAAGTAAATAATTATGTAATAAAAGTTACATTTTTCGTCTAAGCTTCGATATATCTGAAACATAGCAACATTATGGATATGAAGCATGAGATTATAATACGAAAAATTATATCGAGTATGAATATATCGAATATAATGAGTATATAATATATAGTATATATATAAATAATATATATATAATATATATAATATATAAAAAAAATATATAATATATAAATAATTATATAAAATATATATATAATAATATAAAAAATATTATATAAATAATATAATAGTAAATCTGTGTTATACCTACAAACTTAATTCATAACCATATACTTAATAGACCCCAGAGTAGCTCCACCATAATGGATTATTGTAAGCCCAAGTCAGCCCATAATCCTAAATGGATTATGAAAGCCCCCATGTAGGCCCTAACTAATGGATCATGGAAGCCCCCTAAGTACTACCTAAGCTAATTTGGGTAATAATGAAGCCAATCCCCAAGCACCTAACCTAATAAATCTATGAAAAGCCCCAACATTTATATAGACACAGAGTAACAATTTATAAATAATATATATATATAATATATATATATAATTAAATATATAATATAAATAATAATAAATATATATATATATATATATAATATATATATATATATAGTATATATAGCTGAGAACTACTAGATACTATAATGACCATGCAAAACCACTATTTAAAACCCTAAAATCTTTAGATCTTTCGTCATCTAGAATTAAAAAAAAAGTGAGTACTATTATTCCTTAAAAAATTTTGCGAATATATTATTTTACCTTAATCATTTTATCTACAAATAGTCTTCTTGATAATAAATGCAATGCAAAATACTGTAGGAAGGCTTTTAAAGTCCCATTTTCAATTATAAATATGTATAAAATGACAAATTAATATTTAAAGTCACTAAATATTTGCAAGCGTTTAAAATGTTATGGAAAATCAGGCATGAAACCTTGATCCTATAAATTTATAGTGTGAATGGAACACTCATTTAAAATAAATTTTGATAAATAAATTACATTTTAAAGGGAATAAATCTTTAAATTTATATTAAAGTAATTTGTCAACAACACTAGCCAAAGTCAACTTTTATTCCTTATGAGTACAAAAGCCAATAATGTCGCCTGTTATCAGCAATGGAATGTTTCAATAGGTTTCGATTAGGGTCACCGATATAAATTAATATCGATATATCAATTTTGGGACACAAATTTGGCGCCAGACAAAGAATGAATTAAGCCAATTTTATATAAATTAAATTATTATTAATTGTTAAATTATATTATAAAAAATATTATATAAATATTATTAAAAAAAGAATTATAATTTGATGTAGCAAAAATGATCCTAAAGAAAAAGATGAGTAATAAGCGCCCAGAAAAATATCATCCTTAAAACTGACACGAGAAAGCAACAATACTACATTTTTCACCAAAGTGCTTAAAACGCCACCATTTAATATGAATTAGGGAAGCTTTACTTTTTATAAACTTAATGTCTTGTACTGTTCATTTGATTAATGACTTCCCCCCCCCCTGATCTCTTTTATACTCAATTCAGATCAATGTAAGGTGGATACTAATAGTTATAAATAATAAAGAACTTAATAATAAATATTTATAAATTTAATAGCTTTAATCATTGAAAAAAAGGCGATTATGCAGTAGCATTCACAGGAAAGGAGGCAAAGAAAAATTGCATCCATTACACCATCATTGTTTTCGTAGTCAGTAAAATCACTATCGGTTTTAAGATTTCCTTAAATTGACAAATTAGTTAAATATCAACCTGCTTGAAACAAAGAATCTCGTTAAACAAATTATTGTATTCTCATATTTTGAACAACGGTATTTGACACCAATTTGACCACTAATCTGAATTTACTTGAAAGCCAAATAATATATATTATGAATATATATATAATATATAATAATAATGATATATATATTATAATAAATATAATATATATAATATATTATATATATAATATATATATATATATATATATAATATATATAAAAAAAATATATAATGGATGTCACCCAAGGCACGTAAATAATACATTTATAAACATCAAGAGCATAAATTATAAATAAACAAAAAGTATAAACCATTAGATTTCGCCTAAGACAATCAAAAGCCTCTGTCCGATGGATGGAATGACAAGAAATAAACAAAATTAAAAAAAAAATTTTAAAATGTAAAAAATAAGTTTATAATTGCCAAACTAGCTTCCTGAATTTAGAAGTATAGAATTTTGAATAATATCAAAACTCAATAATGCTATCACCTCATTAAAAAATAATCAAGATATGAATAATATATATATATATATAGTATAAAACATAATTTATAAAAAACCAAAAATAAAAAAATAATAAAATAATAATTAAATAATAAATATACATATAGATATATATTATATACTATACTACTATATACAATAAATATAAAGTTATATACATAAATATATATATATATTATATAATATATGACGACCATTACAAATTACTTTCCTCTTTCATAAGATTTGTAATGCTGTATTTTCAATTGAGAGAAACGGGGAATCTGTATTTTAAATCGTTCCACATTGACG
>JABUQX010137920.1:32500-42600 GCA_015478945.1 Trachelipus rathkii | reverse complement strand
CAGTGTGCTTCGTTCGGTCAATTTAATATTTAAATTTAGTATTTTTCTGCTTAAATTTTTAGTTTACACGCTAGCTGACTTGCATAATGATTTTCATCCTTATTATATTGAAAAAGCAGCTCTCTCTCTCTCTCTCTCTCTCTCTCTCTCTTATCTCTCTCTCTCTCTCTCTCATAGAGAATATATATTCCTTTATCCTATTCATAACTTCCTCTGATAAATTCTTGCAACTTCAACACGTTCCAATATTTTTATAGACTCGAATTTTCATTCGACGCCGCAGCATTTTTTTTATTTTCCATTTTGAGTGAAGCTCTTTCTTTAATCAGAATATGCCTTTTTATTTATTTCAGTTTCCATTTTCTTCAAAGAACGAATATGGATAAACAATTATATAATAATGATTTTATTTGAATACAGTTTCTTTTTATTTATTAAATATATTTTATTTTTTTGAAAAGCTACCTGAAATTTTATGTATAAGTGATGAATAATAATGAAACAAAATATATATGGCAAAAAATATTTTTGCCCATTATTCATATTGATATTCAATTACTACTTCTACTACTACTATTGTTAATAATTATTATTATTATTATTATTATTAATTATTATTATTATTATTATTATTATTATTATTATTATTATTATTATTATTATTATTATTATTATTATTATTATTATTATTATTATTATTATTATTATTGTAGAGTAATAATTTGAGTTAAGAATAGGTAACTAAATAAGAAATAGAGCGTGAAGTTTGTCGGAAAATTAATATCTTATGTCTACAATTCCCATTGATTCAGTTTCAGCTCATGGACGCACTTGGACTGTTCAAATGAACAAAGGAATGCCATAGACTATATAATAATAATAATAATAATAATAATAATAATAATAATAATAATAATAAATAATAATAATAATAATAATAATAATAATAATAATAATAATAATAATAATAATAATAATAATAATAATAATAATAATAATAATAATAATAATAATAATAATAATAATAATAATAATAATAATAATAATAATATTGGAAGCATTGAATAAAGTCTGCCACAGAGCATTGATTTGCGGTGTCTATCTTTCTTTTAGTGCCCTTCTCTCTGCTATGCTTTCCGGTCGTTCTATAGCCGTTCTTTCAGACGGCCACCGTCCATCATTTGAATCAATTAATATTGGTGTTTCTCAAGGTTACCGAATTGTCGAATCTTAAAGCACCTCACAAAGACAAAGAACAGGAATATGTTCGACATTTCCAAATAACGAAATATGAGGAAACAGAATGGCATGCAGGAAGTGTTAAATTAAAAAAACTTTTTTGTTGACCATTGCTTATGTTTTGCTAAAGCCGAAACAGTTTGGTCCAAAATTGTTTATGGTAATCTGGACAATCTGCACAATACCATTAATAAACATGAAAAGTCACAATCACATATTTTGATTAATTTACAATTTAAAATATTTGGGTGTCTCGTATAGATATGCAATGCTAAATTCTGGCTTCATTGCCAGTGTGGTTAACTATGGTAAGGATGGTGCAAAAAATAGAGAAATATTAAAAATATTTATCGATACAGTTTGTTTTTTAGCCATACATGAATTACGATTTCGAGGGCAACCGTGGATCACAAGATTCACAAAGTTAACAAAGGGTTGTTACATTTTTACTTAACCCTTTGGGAAAATATAACGCTCCTCTCAGTATTCAACATCTACAAATTTCATCCGTTTTGTAGGAAACTGAATCTATATACAAAATAATTTGGATTCTTTCTAAGTGACGATGTTTGCAATGGACAAATAAAACAAAGAAGTTTCCAAAGAGCCCCTTTGTGCTTAATCATGTTGAGATGAGCGTCAGATCTTATAAATGCCTTATCAGCTTTCTTAACTCTTGAATGGGTTCAGGCAGGAGGCAAAGAAGTTTGTTTTCTCTCACAGATGTAAGCAGTATTAAATTCTTTAATGAGCTTATTAAGAAACCTTATCGAGGAAGCCCTGTCAGATATATCAGAATATAGAGTGATTTCTCAGACATTCAGTGGAGCACCAACAATGCACTTGGTTCTGCGAAGCAGGCTTAGAACCAAAGCTATCGAAAATATCCTAAAGCAGTATTTGTGCATTGTTTTAGTCACTTTAAAAGCTAAACTTAATATTATCTCAAATTTTTACCTATCGAAGATACAGAACAAATTTTTCAAATATATATATGTGGGTTCTTTGTTACAAAAATCTTCTAAAAGAGGAATCATTGATTAAAGAATTATTTTTATAAGAAACATGGTGAGGATTCGTTGGGTGATTTTGTTGTTATTCTGAGAATCAACACAGATAGTTTAAATAGTTCATTGAAGACACTTTTAGAATAGATATTAACTGGATGATAAAACGGTTGTGCAGCGTCAGGTTTCCCTACAGAATTTACACCCTTGTTCCAGACCATAATAACATTAGTAATTTTCAGTAAAGTTTTCAGGTACAGATAGCATACTATCTTGCTGCAAGTCATCTTTGGAGTATTCAGTACTGCTGTTTGAGAAACGAAGACTCATATCAATCTCAGAAGAATTAGTCCGTAATGGGCTGAAATTCTAGATTACCATAATGATATAGATGGAACCCCACAGTCAAACTCTTTCGCTTTTATTCCAAGCCACTTGCGGTTTCAAAGAGATTTTGAGCGAACTGATGACATGACGGTGGTACAGATTGATGAAAGATTTTCGGTAATAGTTGAGATTAGCGGAATCTTACGAAATCGATATTTTTTTCGATATTCGGTTTTTATTTATATCTTTCATCCCATGTGAGACCAGTAAAAAAGGGCTTCCAAATCTCTCTCATATATAAGTATATTCAATCTACCGAATTAGTTTTTTATGTTTATATTCGGTTTAAGACCCATTTAAGTTGAGGTTATGAATCCGTGTTTACGAAGCAAAACATCATAACCTTACTGATTTTTCCAAATTGAAAAAAAATATATGAAAACACTGAATAACGTTGCTTATAAATCGTAAATTTGGTAGTTTTTTTATTAGTAAGATGTGACAGTTTTGCTTCATACTCATTTCATAAAATCGATTACTTTAAAAAATATATATAATATAGATTTTTTTTTTAAATTCCGTTAAACTCCACTATTACTAGGATTTTCCTCATTGAATAATTTGAACTTTGTGTCTCTACTAAATCCTCAGAGTTTTGCTGAATGTAAGATGAATTTCTCTTTCTACATTTAATATTCTAAAGGATATTCATTCAGACACCTTTGATGTCGTCAAACTGAAAAATGAGCTCATTGTACTTTTTACTATGAAGAATTTGTAGGACAATATCCATCCCAACTGGTTAACACACTAAAGAAAGGTAAGCTTCAAACAGCACTACCAGAAGTGTACAAACTGGGATTGCATATAATCACTATCCCTAGTACTGCCTCTGTAGAACGAAGTTTCTCTGCTCTCAGAAGAATTCAAACCTATAAAAGATCAAGACAAGGCCAAGATCGGCTTGCAAATTTAGCACTTCTTTCCATTGAAAAGGAACTTCTTAAGACATTAAATGCAGTTATTTAACCAGTTACAGGCAAAGAAAATTGCTTTGCTTTTATTAATATACAAATATCTCTAATCTTTAGAGTTAAATCGATAGCATTTATACTAATTAAAAATTTTAAAATATATATATAATAATATATTATATATATATATATATAAAATATATATATATATATATATATATATATATATATATATATATATATATATATATATATATATATATATATATATATATAATCACCGTCTCGCACATAACTGCGGGGTTGTGTTAGTTGTAGATCGAAAAGCTCAAATAGTTAATTTTACTCTTCCGAGCTGTTCAAATAGCTGTGTAGCATTTAAAAGAATGTTCCATCCACTACTTTCTTCCGAGTGACCCCATCTTGTGTTAATTTATTTTCATCGTCCATACAAATAATACATTTTGATATTAATAGCTTCCTTACTCCATCAAGTCATCTTCATTTGCATATGCCCTTTCTCTTGTTACCTATTATCTCAGACATATAATCCTTTTTAGCGAGTCTCCCATTATTTATTCTAAGCATGTGTCCATATCATCTCAATATTCCTTTATTAGCTCTTTCTACCAGACTTTTCACATAGTAGTACATCTTTCTTATTCTTACATTTCTGATCCTATCATTTCTCTTTACCTCACAGATATTTCGTAAGCCTTTCATTTCCAAAACCCCAATTCTTCTTTTCAACTTTGAATTTAATGCCCACATCACACATCCATATTAAACAATTGGAACAAATACACAATCAAATAAATTAATTTTTACCTTCCAAGATCAATTTTCGTTTCTCCATAATTCTCTAAGACTATTTAATACTCTTTCACCCTAAGCAACCCTATGGTCAATTTCTTCTTTCATCCCTCAGAAGGCTCCAATATCCATCTCTGAGTATCTAAAGACTGTAGTTTCTCTTAGGCTTTTCCCATTCACCTTTATGATATCCAAACCAGAGTGAGAATCGTCTCCTTCGGGCTTCGAACTAATTTTCATAACTTTACTTTTGTCAAGATTAATTTTTAATCCTTTTCCGTGGCACACTCTCAATCTCAAGCACCAAATCGCTTAGTTTTTCTTTTGAATCAGCCACCAACTCAATATCATCTACAAGCAGTAAAACAATGATCTCCCAAGTTTCCCCATGTTGCTACAAATCGACTCCTTTACCAATTCTATCTATATCCTTAACTACACTGTCCATAAAGATATTAAACAACGACGGAGGAATTGCACAACTTTGTCTCAAACCTAATATTACTTTAGACAGCTCCCCTTCCTTCCTCATAATTTTAAATCAAGCCCTACTATTCCATATAAAAACCTTTAATCGCATTTAATAACATTCAATTTACTCCATAATCTACCATTGCTTTCCACAATTTTCCCCACTGAACTATGTCGCAAGTCTTTTCCAAGTCAAGGAAGAATGCAAAAACACCTTTCTTCTTTTCTGAGTATTTCTTTGCCAGCATTTTCTAGGTAAATACCTGATTCACACAATCTCGACCTTCCCTAAAACCACATTGTTCTTCTCTAATCTATTTATCTGTAATATTTTTTAACTTTTCTATTAGTACTCGTCCATAAATTTTACCTACAATACTCAATAAACTCACTTATTCCACTGTAAATAGAGCATCCCTTTTTGTTATCCTTTCCTTTATAAATGAGAACAAGATAGAAGTCTTGCCAATCTTATGGTACCTCTCACCTTTTCCAGCAAACATTGAATAATCTTATTAGCTACTCCACGACACCGTTACCTCCCTTTTTTTAACATTTCTACTTGCATAGCATCCAAACCATAAAATTTCCCTTCTTTTGATTTCTTCTAAGCATTCACGATTTCATTTACTGTAAAATGTTCTACAATTTCACTTCTAAACTCTTCCTCCATGATACTCTTTTCTACTCTAATTTCTCGTCCTTCTTTCTCCTCATTTACTCTTCTAGCATTTAGTAATTCCTTAAAGTATTCTCTCCATCTTTCTTCCATCTCACTATCATCCTCAATTACATTCCCATCCAAAGTTTTTGCCCCAGTTAGAACGTTCGCCCTTTTCTTTTCAGCTTTCAATTTTATTTTAACTTCATTTTGCACTCTCCTGTAATCCTCCCATGTCGCTTGGCTATTAAAAGTTAAATAATATATATATATATATATATATATATATATATATATATATATATATTTATATATAAATATATATGTTTATAATATATATATATATAAATAACTATTCAAAACTTACATCATAAAAGTCAATACATTTCAGTATACTATAAATATATATATATATATATATATATATATATATATATATATATATGCAGCATATATATATATATATATATATATATATATATAATATATATATATATATATATATATATATATATAATATATATATATATATATATATATATATATATATATAGTTATAGTTATATATATATATATATATATGTTATATATATATATATATTGTTTTCGAATAAGTTGCGAAAGTTTATTTGAAACTTATTTTTGTTTGACAGTCAAGCGCTTTTGAGGCTTCTCTTCTGTAGGTGTGAAGTGTTTCTTAACTAGTGAAATTTCTTTATTATATAATAATAAAATCAAATTAACTAGTGTATTTTCTGATCTTTATTCATTAGATTACAAATAAACTATTTTATCAACTATAGTTTTTAAATCTCTATTCTAATTCCAAAAACAAATTTAAGCGCATCAGTTTACTGGTACAATCAATTCATTTTCTTTTCTTGCTCATCAGTAATGTTTCTCGAACGATTTTTGAATGACTCTTCCAGTTCTACTATACTATACTACTGACTACTACGAATGTAATTAGTAGTAGTAGTAAATAGTAAAGTACATTATTAATTGATTTTGAACATTGACAACTACTATTGCAGCACTTTATTAATTAATTACGAACCATATCAACTACTACTAAAATACTATACTAAATACTTCCATTAAACCTCTTCATTAACTAATAATATAGAACTATATCACCTACCATTAAAGAATTTTATTAACTACTAATATGTTATTATAACCATGATTACTTTTTGCCAAAATTATTTTGTTATCGTTATTAAATTTTTTTTTCAAATTTTAAAATGACTTTTTTAATATATATATATATAGTATATATATATATAGTATAGTATATATGCAGCAGTTAAGGTTATATATATATATATATATATATATATATAAGCAGCAGTAGCAGCAGTTATATATATATATATATAAGAGCAGCTTGATATATATATATATATATATATACAGATATAATATAAACATATAGTTATATATATATATATATATATATATATATATATATGAGAAGGGCTGGTTATATATAGTATATATATATATACTGGTTATACAAGGTTATTTAGTAAGAGCAGTTAGTTATAGCATATATATATAGTTGTTAAAGAGTACATATTACATAGTTAAGGTTATATATATACATATAGCAGTTATATAAGTATTGTTATTATATATGTATATATATATATACATACAGCATATATAATAGTTAGTAAGGTATAAAAAGTTATAGCTTTAATCTTAGAGTATAGATATAGAGAGATTTATATATTAAAACTTTAAAAAATGTTTTTGACACTAACTAATGTTTTATGGTAATAGAAAAGTAATAATAATAATAATAATAATAATAATAATAATAATAATAATAATAATAATACACACACACACACACACACAATAATAATAATAATAATAATAATAATAATGATAATAATAATAATGATAATAATAATAATAATAATAATATTAATAATAATAATAATAATAATAATAATAATAATAATAAATAATAATAATAATAATAATAATAATAATAATAATAATAATAATAATAATAATAATAATAATAATAATAATAATAATAATAATAATAATAATAATAATAATTATGATAATAATAATAATAATAATAATAATGACTTTATTTTAACAACGAAGCTAAAATTAAAATTAAAATAACCAATTATTTCAAATATAATGTAAGATTAAAACTACTATATTTGAAATATGCGAAAATTAAAAATGTTAAGTTCATATTTTAGATTTTCATTTTTTTCTTTCTGAAGTAAAGATATTAAGTTGATTTGAAAGTCTCTCTCTCTCTCTCTCTCTCTCTCTCTCTCTCTCTCTCTCTCTCTCTCTCTCTCTCTCTCTCTCTCTCTCTCTCTCTCTCTCTCTCTGATACTCTTTTCTTTCTCTTCTCTCTCTCTCTCTCTCTCTGCCTTCTCTCTCTCTCTCTCTCTCTCTCTCTCTCTCTCTCTCTTGATACTCTTTTCTTTTTGTTTCTCTCTCTCTCTCTCTTCTCTCTCTCTCTCTCTCTCTCTCTCTCTCTCTTCTCTCTCTCTCTCTCTCTCTCGTTGTATTTGATGTTGATATCCGGTCTAAGATTTCTTATAAGAAGGGATTCCACTAGTCTAAGATCGCAAAATTCATTCTTTTTATTCAAAATACCAATGTGATGTAGGCCTACTATATGTTTGTTGCGTGATTTTGAATATTCTACCTGCATATGTTGTTGTATCTTACTTGGCTTGCATGTACTTGTTTTGCAACATACGCTGCAGAAGTGTATTCGTTGTATAGCCAATAAGAATGGCGTTACATCCACTTTTATTACAACAAAATTAGTATATAACGTTGGTACACTAGCCAACAGATGGTTCATCGCGAACACTATAAAGCAAGAAGATAATTTTGCAGGCTTAGAATAACTTCTTACACTAATGGCTTCATTATTTTTCCCTTTTATATGTTTCTTTAAAATACTTTTCAATTCCGATTTTTTATGATTTATTGGGTCCACCTCTTCGCTCTTGTAATAAAAAATAAAGTTATTATTTGCTGATTTATCTTCAGGGCCAGTCAATATATTCAGTGTGTTTTTCAGAGTTTTCTATATTAGGCATTGAGGAAAACCGTTGCTAATTAATAGCTTACTTATTCTTTTTATTTCTTTATCAAAGAGTTTCCAATTAGATGCTATTTTGTGGGCCCATATTTATATTTTATTGGAGTGAGGTGTATATTAATCGAAATTCATATAGACTCCTTTGTCGGTGTTTTTAATTTAAATATCTCTTTCAATTAAGCCATCGTTGTTTATTTTTATTTTTACATCTAAAAAATTAAGTTCGTTATTTTTACATTACTCATACGTAAATTTTCCTTTGCTAGCGGTCTGAAGGTTTTGTTTGAAATTTTGAACGCAGTTATAATCCTTAAAGATGACACAAGTATCATCATCGTATCTCACGTAAAAGAAGGGGTTAAAAATATTATTTTCTTTGAGGATATTGTTCCCAATTTTGAACATATAAAAGTCTGCAAATGTTGGTCCGAAGGATGATCCCATAGAGAGTCCATTTTTTTGAATCTAAAGTTTGTTATTAAACTCAAAATTTTTTTGTGGTGAAAAAAGAAATTTTTGAAAAGGTTGCTCTTAACTTGCACCACAAAAACACCCTTATGTCACACTATTCAAAAATTAGTCACACACCCACAAACCCACAAACCCCACTAGCAGACAAATTAAACGTTTTAAAAGGTTGAAAATAAACCAAGAAGCCCCCCCTTCCCCATTCGCTCCATTAGAAGTGTTCAACATTATTAAAAACATTAAAAATTTATAAGCAGTAGAAGACGACCATATACCCAATATTCACCTCAAACACCTAGGAACCTATGCTACCACAACCCTAACACAAATATTTAACTCTACCTCCTTTTAGGAACCATTCACATATAATACCAATATTAAAACCAAACAGGCTACCTAATATTACAGCCTCGTACATACCAATATCATGCTGCAATTTTCAAAAATACATTTAATGAAAAAAACGAAAAAAAAAAACTGAAAAAAACATGAAAAAAACATGTTTTTTTCTTATCCATAGTATTTGAAAAATAATCCTCCTTAGAATATCCTCCCTTATCCCTCTATCATACTCACAAAAATGGTTTTCGACAAAAACACTCCACTACCACACTCCTAACTGATCTAACCCAACACATTCTCGCTGGATTCAACCGAATTCTCCACCACCTCGACGTACTCTTCTTGCTACAATAGACATCAACAAGGCATTTCATACAGTTTCCCGTCGCCTATTAATAGACAAAGCCTTAAACACAGACGTAACCATCAAAGACAAAAAATAATAACAATTTTTCTATCCTATCGCACAGCTAGAGTTATCCAAGGGCACCACTCCTCCCGTTCATAGAAATTATTTAATCGAGTCCCTCAGGAAGTCATTCTTTCACCTACACTAACCTTTTTATGCGTGACCACCCTCATCCCACTTTCCCTTTCATAAAGATAAATATTATGCTGATGATCTAACAATCAAAGCTCAAAGTCCTTCTATAAATATAACATGCAGAGAACTGCAACAATACATAAGCCAACTGGAACAACGG
>JABUQX010137920.1:20000-27500 GCA_015478945.1 Trachelipus rathkii | reverse complement strand
GCAGCATATATATATATATATATATATAATATATATATATATATATATATAAGGTTGTTAAGGTATATATATATTTGGTATATATATATATATATATAGTTATATAAATATATATATATATATAGTTATAAGGTTATATATATATATATATATATATATATATATATATATATGAATAATGATGGTGCTTTCGTAACTGATGAAATGGATGTGAAGAGAATGTCAAAGGAGCACTTCGAAAATCTGCATAACATTGGCAGTAATGAAGAGGTGATAGTGAATGTGTGTGGGTTTGATGGTGCAAGAAGGAATAGGAATTTTGGGGATGAGGTTATTAGTAAGGAGGAGGTAATGGGTAGAGTGAGAAAGTTGAAGAACGCTAAATCTGCAGGCATAGATGAAATTACTGGTGAAAGGATCAAGAATGGAGGCGAGATGGTTATTGGATGAATTTGGAAGTTATGTAACAAAGGCTTTATGGAGGGTATAGTTTCGAGGGACTGGAGGAGAACAGTAATAATACCCTTATATAAGGGTAAGGGAAATAAGGGGAATTGTAGGAACCATAGGGGAATTTGTTTATTGAGCTTTGTAGGGAAGATATGCTGATATTTTGGTCTAAAACATACGTCGAGTGACTGAGGGACTGATTGATGAAGAACAAGGTGCAAATTTTTACATTGAAACAAATGATTGAGAAAATGAGAGAAGAAGAATAAATTGCATTTAGGTTTTATGGATTTGCAACAGGCGTGTGATAGGATTAATAGGGCAACAGGCGTGTGATAGGATTAATAGTGAAGCTCTGTTGCAGGTGTTAGTGATATATGGTGTTGGGGCATCCCTCTGAATGGAATTAAAAGTATGTATGGCGATAGTGAAGTGTGTGTAAGAATAAATAGAGTTGAAAGTGATTGGTTTAATATTAATAGCAGAATGAGGTAGGGATGTGTTATTTCTCCTTGGTTATTCAATCTGTATATGGATGGGGTTATGAAAGAATTTGAGGTATGGGTGGCAGGGGAAGGTGTTAGAATGATGGAGAATGGAAGAGAATGGAGGGTGCCCTACTTATTATATGCGGATGATTTGGTTTTACGTTGCGAATCGGAAGACAGTTTGAGAGGATTGGTGGAGGGACTTGACAGGGTGTGTAAAGTGAGGGATGTGAAAGTAAATGTAGATAAAAGTAAGGTTATGTTAGATGGTGAGCAACTGGAACAAGGGTCTGAGTTTAAATATTTATTATATATCTTGGATAAAAAGGGAAGGGATGATGCAAAATGTAGCAGTAAAGTTGTGAAAGGCAGGAAGGTGGCTGGTGCAATTAAATCCTTGGCAGATGTAAAAGGACTAAGTATTGAGTGCCCTAGGGTTTAGCATGAGGGCATGTTGTTACCAGTGTTAATGTATGGTGGTGAAACTATGGTCTGGAATAATAGGTATAAATCTAATGTATAGCGTGTTCAGATAGATAATCTTAGGGGCGTGTTAGGTGTGAGAAGAATTGATAAAATGAAGAATGAACACATTAGGAAGTTGTGTGGTGTGAAGAAATGAGTAAATGAGAGAATAAACGAGGCATGAGGTTTTAAAACGCTTGGTGCGACGGCTATAGACCGCTGGGAACCGGATGAAAAAGTGTGAAAATGTGGCTGGGAGACCGTAGAAAAAAGTGGAGGAAAAAGGAATGCTTGATGGAGAGGAATATGAGTTTTGGTAGAGGCGAGAAGAAAGGTGCATAATAGGAGTGAATGGAGGGGTTTTGTTTGCTGGCCTGGCCCAAGGGATGAGCCCCACATTGACTAGATTACCCAATGAGAGTCCGTTGCAGTTTCGAGAAACCCTAGGATTTTTTTTTGACTGAGACGAGTTCCCACTTAAGGGTATAAAGGACACTATCTTGTTTCTTCTACAGCTTTTCTGTTTCCAGTGTATGCGACGCACCTCATCCCCAATCTGGAGAAAGGAGGTGGATGATATATATATATATATATATATATATAGGTATATATATATATATATATATATATATATATATATATATATATATATATATATATATATATATATATATATATATATATATATATCATTCACCTTCTCTCTCCCCAAATCTGGGGGTAAGGTGCGTAGCATGCACAGGAAACATAAAAGTAGAAGAAGAATATGACACAAGCCGAAAAGAAAGGACAACCTTACCGCCCCCTTTATACATTTTAGTGAGAACTCGTCGCTGTCAGAAAATCCACCCTAGAGTTTCACGGGACCATAACGGACCCTCACCGTGGTATATCGTCAATGTAGGGCTCATCCCTTGACCCAGGTGGGAGACAACCATACTCCCTCACAAAACCCCGCCATTCACTCCTATTATGCATCTTTCTTCTCGTCTCTGCCAAACTCACATTTCTTTCCTCCAGGCATTCCTTTACTGATTCAACTCACTTTTTCTTCGGTCTCCCAGCCGATCGATTCCCAGTACACTCCCCGCTATACATACGCTTAACCAAGCAACTGTCATCCATCCTTTCCACATGACCAAACCATCTTAACGTACTTTCATTTATCCTCTCATTTACCCCTCCTTTTACACACCCTGCAAATTCTCTCTGCCAATCCTCTAAAACTCTCTTCTGATTCGCCACACAAAACCAAATCATCCGGCACCCTCTACTCTCTTCCATTCTCCATCATTCCAACACCTCCCCTGCCACCCCCAACTCTAATTCTTTCATCACCCCATCCATATACAAATTGAATAATCTAGGAAATATAGCACATCCTTGCCTCACTCCGCTGTTAATATTAAACCAATTACTTTTGACTCCATTTATTCTTACACACGCTTCACTATCGTCATACATACATTTGATTCCATTCAGAAGCCTACCACCAACACCATATATCACTAGTACCTACCACAGAGCTTCCCCATTAATCCTATCATACGCCTGTTTCAAATGCATAAAACCTAAATACAGTTTTTCTTCTTCTTTCTCATTTTCTCAATCATTTGTTTCAATGTAAAGATTTGATCCACACATCCTCTACCACTTCTAAGCGCACCTTTTTTTTTACAATCAATCAGTCCTTCAGTCACACGACTCATTCTTTCGACCGAAATACCAGTATATATCTTCAACTTTCGATAAACTAATTCACCTATAATTCTTACAGTTACCCTTATCCCCCCTCATCCTTATATAAGGTTACTATTACTGCTCTCTTCCAATCCTTCGGAACTATACCCCTCCATAAACGCTTTGTTACACAACTTCCAAATCCAATCAATCACCATCTCACCTCCGTTCTTGATCATTTCACCAGTAATTTCACCTATACCTGCAGATTTACCATTCTTCAATTTTCTCACTCTACCCATTACTTCCTCCTTACTAATGACCTCATCCCCAAAACACCTATTCCTTCAAGCACCATCAAAACCACACACATTCACTATCACCTCTTCATTACTGCCAATGTTATGCAGATTTTCGAAGTGTTCCCCCCACACTCCCCTCACATCCATTTCATCAGTTACGAAAGCACCAACCCTATTTATTGTTCTAAGCAGATTCCCCTTTATTTCATTTTTAACGTTACGCGCTTCCTTCCAGAAGAGCTTCCTATTTTCTTGTAAGTCTCCATTCATCCTCCTTCCAAACTGTTCATTTACCTCTTTTTTTATCCTACATATGCATCTTTTAGTATTCCTTTTTCCTCCTTAAATAATTCCAAACATCTTTCTTTTGAAACCTCATCATTGGCTTTTAGTACATGCAGCCACGCTTTTTTTAATTTTTAACCGCTTGCTTCACCTCTTCGTTCCACCACTCACTGTTAGCATTTTTACTTCTTACTTTATCACATTCACATACTTCTTTTGCACTACTAATAACCGCTTCCTTCACTTGCTTCCAGATTTGTACAGTTTCAACTTGTTGCCATTCCACTGATTTACTTGAAAGAGCTATTAAATAATTATCCTTATTTACCCTGTTCACTTAACTTCTCACTCTTAATTCTACCCACTACCTTCCTCATCACCTTCCTCTCCATCCAAGCTCCCACTAACTTAATTTTACATAAAACAACATAATGATCCAATAATCCTATTCCTATCCCCTTCATTGATTTAACATCCAACACATACTTCAGCATCTCCTTCTTCACCGACACAAAATCAATCATACTTTTCACTTCGATACCATTTCTACCTACACCAACTTTTGTAGTATACTTGTAAATGCTCTTGTGTGTAAAGAAAATATTACTTACACACACATACCTCTCTCCTCACAGAAATCCTAATCACTTCCCACCACTCTCTTTTTCTCTCGACACCCCAAAGCCACCTTTTATATATATATATATATATATATATATATATATATATACATATATATATATATATATATATATATACATATAAATAAATAATTATGTATTTCTATATATATATATATATATATATATATATATATATATATATATATATGCTTTCTTTTACTTTCACACCCCTGACCACCCCGTCTTCAGGGCTGCCATACCGCATCCAGATAACCTGCCGCCACAACAGGCCTCCTCCACAGATCATCCAGGACTGAAATGTTCCAGATTGTTCTGGGTAAAGAGTTAAATTGACAGATGAGTAGAAAATGAGATGTATTTTCCGAAACCTGGTTACAATTTGGACAGATATTTGTTGTGGTTTGGTTGAGGTTGAATCTGTGTTTGTAATATGGTAAGTTTGGGTGGTAGCCGCATCTTAGTTTGGCCAAGGATGACTGACTAGTTCTTGGAAGGGAGTTGAATTAGGGTACTATTTCTGGTGGCTGTTTGTTTAAAATGTTGTTTGGTGGTCTGCGTCTTGGATAGTTTTCTGTTAGTGTTGTGTGGATTTAATTGGTGTACGATTTGTTGTTTTGTCGAGGTGGGATGTTGGTCAGGATCTGTTTGTAGAATAGGGCTGGTGATGAAGGCGGTTATTTAGTCTGCGGTGTGTGAGATTGGATAGGGCAGTATGACATGGGTGTTGGGGTGTCTGAGTTTTGGCAACGAATTGCGTGCCTATCATATGCAGGTGTATATCTATTGGTAGTATTTTGGTTTCTTCGGGTAGGTGTTATTGTGGTGTTGTTGATGTACATCCTGTTATGATTCGTAGTGCTTTGTTTTGTGTTGTTTGGAGTTTCTTTATGTTGTTTTTAATCGGTAGTGGGTGCCAAGTTGGGGAGGCGTAGTTTAGAGTTGGGCTTATGTATTGTTCGTATACGGTGGTGGATGTCTGTTTGTTGTTTGTGAGGTCTGCGCCGGCGATGGTTCTTAATATGTTCAGTTTCCTGTTTGCTGATGAAATTATGTTGTCTATGTATTTTGTAAAGGTGAGATGAGTGTCAAGTGTTACTCCGAGGATTTTTGGAGTTTTCTTGAAAGGTATGGCAACGAGGGTGCGTTGTGCAGAGTTGGCTGTCAGTGATGATTAAAGTGATTGATGATTTGTTTGGTGAGCCGAACAATCTGTTGTCTGTTAGCCATGTTTGAAGTTGATTGATGTATTGTTGCGTCAGGTTTATGGCAGTGTTTAGATTCTGATGTGTAGTGGCTATGGGGATGTCGTCCGCGCAAGTTATTATTTATGTTTATGTGGTCTGTTTGTGGTTGTGGGAGATCGGCTGTGAATAGGTTGAATAGTGTGGGGTGTAGGGTAAATATATATATATATATATATATATATCAAAGAGAATATATATATATAGCATATATATATATATATATATATATATATATATATATAAGATATATATATATTTATATATTATATATATATATATATATATATATATATATATATATATATATATATATATATACATATATATTTTATATATATATATATATATATATATATATATATATATATATATATATATATATATATATATATATATATATATATATATATATATATATATATATATATATGTAAAGATATATAGGCAGCACACACACACACATTAATAATAATACACACATAAACATACACACACATACACACAGACACACACACACACACAAAGCGAAATAGCTTAAAACCGCAGTCCTGAATATTTAGTAATAAGACAATCACATCCTCAATTTTATTACAGACGATTCGGATTACATTAATTCATCTTCACTGTAGGTTGGGGAGTTGATGGCCGGTAAAACGGGACGGAGTGGTGTGTTAGGTTTGTGGATTTTGGGAATCTATAAATGGATCCCGAAATCGTGCCAAAGATACAAAGATCAGAGTCATTGCATTGAGAGATTTTACATCTCTTTATGAAATTGTTTACTTTAGTTTCAATTTTTAAAATGTGTTTAAATTGATCCACGTTGAGAATTTTAAATTTAGAAATATCAGATATAAGATGAGCAAGTTTTTCGATATAACTGTTCCTATCCAGAATCACAATACCTTTACCCTTGTCTGGTCTGGTGACTATAATGGATGAGTCCCTTCCGAGTAGTTTTAGTGTTAAAAAATTCTTACCTTTAAAGATGGGGGAGAAAAGTTTTTGATCTTTAAAGCTATAAGAAACCGATTAGCGACAGATTTGATGTTTGGAATGACATTCCTAGTAACACTTTCAGAGTTCGGAAATGGGTATAGTTTAGTTATCTGTGTGTATAGTTTCTCAAATAGGCAAAAGTAATTGATAAAATTAAATTTAAAACAAGGAAGCTCAAAATAAAGGCCTAGAGCGAGAACACATTTTTCATCTGAGGAAAAAGTTCTACTACTAAGATTTAAAAATGACTACGTCGGTCCCTATGTTTAGGTTATAGTTTAAGCCGAGCTGTAATAGCTTGCGATCATGACGATTTTTAGTAGATGCCGAAAATGATTTGATACTCTGGTTAATGAGCTGTCTAAGATGATGATAATCGAGGAAGGAGACTGACTGTTTAAGCAAATAAGAAAGTTCCGAAATTTTGACTGCATATTGATTTATTAACCGTTGTTTAAATTTGATTTTATAAGAAAATAATAGAAAAAAATCGTTGACATTTCTTGTCAATTTTTCGTGCAGACATTTTTTACTCTTAAAATTTAATTAAAATTTTTGTTCTTCCTGAACCATTATAACTGTTTGCTACTATTTGATACCTAACAACATATGCAGACTTTTATTCTTCACCCAGTTGAGGTGGATAAAAGAAAGCCCCGGATTAGGTCTTTAGGAAGGAAAGTACGATTTTACATGTGCAAAAGACTGTATAAAGAGGGTCGCAACTTGTTGTGTCTCAGCAGACGGCAAGTGAAACGGAGATCAATATATTGATCAAGGATACTTTCTTGCTTTCCAATTTTGATAACATTCTTGATTTTCAGTTTCCACAACATTCCTACTTTCCAGCTTCAGTAAGTTTTCTACTTTCTTGCCATTGTTCACTACCGAATGCAATATTTCTCGGTCTTAGTTTACAGTCATACCTTCAATTTTTATTTTT
>JABUQX010137920.1:0-17500 GCA_015478945.1 Trachelipus rathkii | reverse complement strand
GATACAGGCACAGTAGATCTTTGAAACACTTAAAAAACGAACATGGAACTCCCAAACCCAATCCGACATCTCTAATTTGACATACTGCCACCGAGCGGGAAAATTTTTTTGGAATGTGAGACTAGGTGTAGTCGCATCATTCTAGCAATAATAATAGGAAAGCACTTTAGATCATCCGAATGTATCAAACATCAATACATTACTCCATATGGAAAACTAGTGGTTAGACATGTAAGGTTTCACCGAATACTTTTTTCTTGCGATGTATTGTTATGTCGTTTTAGTCTAAGCAGCAGGCAGATAGAATCTCCTCTATTTAACATTTCTCATCTGTATATAAAAATTCATTATGAATCTTAAGGAATTATATAAATTTAGAATTTATATTCAAGCTCCTAGTTATATTAGCAGAATTTAGATATAAACTTCTTTACGAGTTGTGAGTATTATATAAGTAACGAGGTTTCTTAATTTTTATACGAGTTAGAAATTACCAATTGGTAACAAATTTGTTTAATATATTTATTTATATACAAAACCGATAGATATGATAGCTAAACTGATCTTGCGCAATGTATGCTCTGTTATAAAGAGAATTTTTGTATTACCGCACAGCTATAAGAATTATTTAGAAGTATTTTTAATTAACTAACAGTTTCACAGGTAAAATGCAGAGAATCCTTAGCGCTTCTCTCAGTGATCATCAAATGAGTACTGACTAGTAGCACTTTAAGCTGAAGAGTTTCTAACTCTGAAGCGTATTGTGATTACCGTTAACTCTCCTTTTTACTACTCATTTATATTTGAGATACAATCGGGCAAGTGTGTATCACAAATTTTTCACGATTGAACATCATGTAGTAATAGACATACTTACAATCTTCTCCTAAATTACTACTCCTAGTTGAATAATAGAATTAATATATTAAATTATCCATAATATCAACGAATTATTATATGAAAAATAATAAATAATAAAATTTTATTATATATTTATGACTCATTATTATATACTTATAATCTTATACTAAAGCAAGATAACATGTATCCAATATGAGTCAAAAATATATGACGTGTATTTATAATTTGGAACTAATGTTTCTAAATATTCTCATTGGGGAAACAGACAGAGTGATAGATGTAAATTGATTTATCATTCAACTATAAAACGAGCTCAAATCTATTGTAGGTCTAAACATTATATTCATATTTCGTCCTCCACGCCAGGTTGCGCACATAAGCTAATAATTCATAATTAATTATTCTCTTATCATACTATCATAATCAGATCTGGTGTATCCCTACAAATTATAATCTATGATTTAAAGTACCTATACAGACGGAGTGGTTAAAACGGAGGTGTACAAGGGGGGAGATAAGAAAGAAAGCATTATTACTCTCTATACTCGTAAATATATACCACTAGACTCATGGTTATACTAAGTAACTCACTCAGTAATAGACTATGGTCAGCGTCCAAAATCACTTCAATTGCATGAAGAAGGAATATATACTATATCCGATTTTGTAAAGGGGTATAAAAGAAATATTAAACGTCTTATTTTCCAAGGTGCGTGAAAAATCTACAAATTCTAAATATTAATTATAATTATTTAACTTAATTTATAATATAGACTTGAAATAAAAATCACTTATCGATATTATAAAGATGATACATTATTATAACAATGAGAGATTACTATATATTATATAGGGATATCAGTTATTTATTTCCTCTCAAAAAACGTAATATACTGTCTGGTTTCTATCGTGTTAAATTTAAGGATATTTATAGGAGCCTCCGCAATTTTATAAGTTTATATTTTTACTGTACTATCACTAATGAATACCGTAATATATAATAATTATAATAATAGATATGGTAAATAAGTTGTATATAATATAAATTATATATTATACTAATATAGATTTAGATAATTATATGACCATATGTGTACCTGAGTTATGTTGATAAATAGTTCAAAGATTTAGCTTATATGAGGGACGTATGTATCGATGTATTATATATAATGCTACTACATGTCGACAAATATACTATTATTCGAGTTCGTGGCCTCCCCTAAAGTTTGCTTGTAACGGGCGCATTATATGTAAATCTACAATATATGTCGTAAACTAGTAACAGTTCTGATCTCATTAGGGGCAGTAAATTTGGTACACATTAATACGTTGAATGGTTGTCGGTTATCAAAGTCAATTTACTATGTGCTAATAGTGAAATATGACAGTTTAGATTTGTATTAATACTATATTTAGGTATTATAGTCATGACATTTTATTAATGTATTTGATATATATTATATAGGTGTTCTTTAATTAGTATATTGAATAGTGAGAGTAGTTCAAATAATATTAAATTCGAGGCACTATATCATCTTCTTGATATTATGATAATACTATAGCATTGAAGAAGTTTATAGAAAAAGATAATTAATTTATTATAATCGTAAAATTTTTTGCCCTCGCCTAAATTTATGCTTATACGGTGACGGGCTTTCTCTCTCATCATAATTTTATAAATTAATTGTTTCAATGGTTATTTTAATTTAAATTAAATTTAATCAACTGATAATATATTTAGTGGAGATCACAGTTAACCAAATAATTTATACTTAATGCTAGGCTAATATTATCTATTCATCAAAGTTTTCCAGTTGAATCATAGAGTTGTAATAGCTTACTGTAAACTAAAGTTTATTTTACGATAGATTCTATTTGTAAATAGTCGTGAGTGTATATAAATAGGATATCCATAAGTTATATTCATATTTAGCAGACCTTAATTTATACTAGTTGAGGGTATTTGACATGAAATATATCCTGGTAGATAATGAGTATAGCCGTATCAGAATTAAATATCATGATTTATTAGTATATATGTTACTTATCAAAAAAATACATAGTAGGCATTAAATATATAAAGTTAATAAGTTTTATCGTATGATATTTGGGATGTAGAGTACATTGAGTAATACAACTTATTATTAGTTAAATCTCATTAATTGATGAACTGATTGCTATATATTAATTGAATTACATTATAGCTTTCCTATAGTGGTGGTAGTGTAAGTGTTATAGATTGTCTGTCGACTAAATATACTTATGTTAATAATATCACCTGACTATTTACTAAAAGTTAATCTATATCGTAATTAATAACTTACTTTGTTTACAGAGCAACAAACTATGTTCAATCTTTGATAGAAAATTATTTATTTGAATGATAAGAATTTGCCGCATTAAGTTTAAAATTTGTTAGTTAACTGTTATGATTCAATCACTAACATAATAATATTTCTCACGCTGATAATTTATATATTTAATAAAACCAAAGGAAAAAAATTGGTATATATTATGACATATTAAGGTCTGATGTTTGGAAAGGGTGAGAGATAATTCGATGAATTATTTCTTATTATTATCAAATAATACTTCTAATGCTATTAGACTTCAAACAAATAATGAATAGAAGTATATGAATGACCTTTACGTTATAAATATATTTTGAACTCTCACCTTACTAAAAACTTAATATGAACACTACTACAAATTAAATTATAAAGTCAGAACTTAATACCATATATAGTCCAAACAACTGTCATCTTCCTTTTAAGCACTAATAGAAAATGTACCTTATGATACCGACTTAAATCTACATTCACTATAGTTCATATTATATTATGTACCAATTATAATAATATACTGCCTCGCTGATCAATGTCATAGAGCAGTACAGTCAAAAAAGATAATGAGTAAAAGATTTTATATCACGTTTATTAATAGGGCATGTTCGTGCAACCTAGATCCGGTCTCAGAAACCTCGAGTATTCGTCCGAAGAGCGATCTCCGCTTTATATCTCAGATCCTCAATGGTCATAAATAATACATCCAAAAATTAACCTCACTTATGGGACTATATATAATCAGTGTCTCACACCTAAGAGAACAGGGTTTCTCACTATTTTTAGTATTATATTTACTTTATTATTATAAAGAAATGGAAATGAAAATTTTATTGTTTATAAATTCAAGTAAAATATTTCCTTGAGAACAAGTAGAAAGAGTATTACCAAAGAAGAGGGTACCTGAGTTTAAGAAACTTAAAATTAGCAGGAGGCCTTCTACTATATAAATAATCACGAAGGACTCATGACATTTAATATAAAATATTTTAAATATGTATATTTATCTATATATAATTATAATATATATATATATGTTACAAGATACTGCTTAAATTATCTAAATTTGAATTATTATATTAAATTATATTAATATATATATATTTATATTATTATCTCAAATTTATAAGGTTCATTCTCTATAGCTAACAAGAAACATAATCTCTTTCTGGAAGATGTCTTACAAGTATACTAGAGACTCTGAAATATACGAGTGAGTGAGTGCTTAGTGTCGAAGGAAACCTAATATATAATAATATATATCTTCTATTCTTCTCCTGTAAATTTATTTCTAAGATTATTTTAATGGAAATTTAAAAATTATGTATATAAGTAGAATTAGTATTAGAACATTGGAAATTTAAATCTCAATAAAAACTTTTATATAAATTCATATAAAGGCTGAGTATGTATTCACTATATTATTATTTATTATTATTAATTATTATTATTATTATTATTATTATTATTATATTATATTAATATATATTATATTTATTTAATAATTATTATTATTATTTAATAATTCATATATTTAATATATTTTTAATTTAATTTATAATTATTAATTTATATTAATTATTATATTATTTTTTATTGTATAATTATTAATTATTTATTTAATTATATTTTTAATTTTAATTAATTTTAATATTAATTTTATTATTATTATTATATATTATTATTATATATATTATTTATTATATATATTATTTAATTTTTATTATATTAATGTATGCCCTCTTTTCTGTTTTATCAATCATATTAGTTCATTAAGTTTGTAATTTTTATTTGTTTTTTTTAATAATATTTATGTCTAACTTTTATATTATACCAACTCAAATTGAATATTTCTCTCTAGTTTATTATGTTATACGGACATAGATTCTCAATAATTTCAAACCTCTCTCATTATTATTAAGAATAAATCACTTTGTGTAAATAAGTCATTGTTTTATATAGTATTTGTTAGTATATCGTCTGCAAATAAGTTCTGACCGTGTACGATAAGACACTGTACATATTGGTGAATAGCGTTATAAAGTGCTCATATAACAAATTATGTAATAAAAAAAACTATAAACATAAATATATACTCTATATATAGCAAAAAACTATTTAATTAATATGATAATCATAACAATATCGCTCTAATATAGATTAACGAACAACTGTTTATTTCTCAATAATCCTCTATATTACCAATATTTGAGGTACATCGAGTGCCGTTATATATAAAGCTGTATGAAAAATACTAGCAATATTGGCAATAAGTTTATGATATCATAAAACAATATAAGACAGCAAAAAAAATACATAGAAAAATAAACAAATTAACCAAAAAAAATCGTAGTAAGGGCTCGAGACACTTATGCTGAGAGACATGCGGGGGGTGTCAATACTCTCTCGCCTCACTATGGGCGCGGTACGTCGGACGCTAGACTCTTCAGCAGCCAACGTCTCCCCTCTAAACAAATATACCAAAAAAGACGCGCACAAACTCCTGACCATACTTTGCGGTTTACCCTGGATATGGTCTTACGTAAAACATAGAGAATAAAAGGACCAGTTGAAATGTGGTTATTACAGGATCTCTCGTGGTGTCATATCAACAGTAACTAGTCAACCCTTTATAAATCTAAATTTTATATATCCTCTATCTCTGATCATAGGTCAACCGTATCCACCTCGTAAACATTACCAATAAGTTGTGTTTTGTTCAATCAATTTATTTAGGCTCTCAGCGCAAATAATAATTATACACAATATATAGTATAATTGTATTATATAAATTTAACACTTGTTAACTGAGTCCCAAATATTCGACTCTTTGAAGAGACACAGGTGACCAAATGGTCACTACAACTAGGATGATCTCAAATTATGTTTAGTAAATAAACATTAAAAGTAAACCTTATAAAATGTATAATGTTGGTCGTTATTTATTGCCACGATAATTATATATGGTGTACTAAAAAATATACTGTTATATTAGTGTAGTACATATTATTACTTATTAGGAAAACGCTTATTAATAACATCAATAATGACTCATAAGATACTAGTGTAATAATATAATACGGTATCCAACTTATTAATGCTTTAACGAACATGCATATATATTTCGATTAAAATATATATATATATATATTATTATATATATATATATATATATATATTAATTATATATATATATTAAGGTATGTATTAGTGATGCGGCAAGGTCATATTAGTTGGCATCCCGGATTGCGATGTTTTTGATATTTAATAATTCCGCGGGATATATATAATGCGGGATATACAGATTTTCCGAATGCAAGATTTCTGAGAGTGTTTTCAATAATATTATAATTATTATATATTTATATATATATTAATTATATTATATATTAATATATATTAATAATATTTATTAAATATATGATATTAATATATATATATATATATAATATATAATAATATATATAATATAATTATATATATATATATATATTAATAATAATTATATATATAAATATATAATATATATATATATATTTATTAATATATAAAATATCAAGTGGCGTACCTTTGGAAGAGTATATACTGAGGGGATGATAGTTATATATTATAATATATATATATATATAATTTATATATTTAAAGAATATTGACGAATGTAACGTGAAATATTATTAGATATAATTTTGTGAACGATGTAACGTTATAATTAATTTAGAATAATAATATTTCTAATATAATATTACGTATTCTATATATTATATTATTTAATTATCTATTAATTAATTATATTCAATTGAAAGATATTTAAAATATTTGTTACATACTTCTATATGTCATATATTAAATGTGCTAAAATTAACATATTAATTGAACACTGTAATTTATAAACCCATTTCCAATCTCTATATCATTAATTAATGTATATGTATTATTCTATTGTAATTTATATATATTTAACTATAGTAGAAGTTTTCTCATGTTATATTCAATTTATACAATATAGGGTCTGGATGTTTATTGCTTCGATTCCTACACGTCTCTAATCATATCTCATGATAAACAATTTAAAATTAGATCTACAAAGTGAGTAAAATGAAAATTAACTTGGCTGGAATTTCTGTAATATACTCAATGATACTGGTACTGTGAAATATGTTAAATAAAAAATTAAAATAAATAAATAAAATAATAAAAAATAATAAAATAAAAATAAATAAAAAAATAAAATAAATAAAAATTATAAAATAATAATAATTAATTAACATCTAATAAAGCGTACAATTTTGCATATATGCACAGACAAGGGAATACATTGGGTGTGTGGACAATACATAACATAGTACAAACATTCAACATATATGAATAATTGCACAGTAGTAATTAATAATAAAACATGAGAAGAGTGTGTAAATATGTGAGAATATACAAATATGAATTTATAATGCCTTATATAGCAGCACAATTTTATATAGTATAGTGAGGAATATGAGACACACAAATACTAATTGCATCTGTGTTACTAATGAGTGAATATTTTATCCGGCAATACAGGAGTCTCGAGCCGATACTAGGGAGTATCAAATAATGGGTGAAACAAAAGGGGAGTACATATGTTAACGCAAATTATACCCTATTAGGTGAAATGGTTGCTGGGGAGACCTCCCCGCGACCCGTGACAAGCCACTAATATCCAATAAGAAGACGGGATACGGTAGTCACGCTGTAGGGCAACTCTCCACTCTTCTCGGCTATGTGAGAGATTTGGAGGATGATTATCTAGATCCGGACTACCAGTAGGTTTCCCCTCGAGGTGAAAGGCGCGATAGAGAGACCGCCAACTCTAGCACCCTTTCACTGGTGCTCCCTGGTTTAATACCCTTGTGAACGAGCATTACATTATTCTCTAAAAAAAGATAAAACGAGCTAGAGAATTATAAGAATAGCTCTACGTTTTAGTTCTCTCACCTCAGAATGCACCACGACTCCAAAGAGTCTCCTCATCAGGCCCTGCGTGCTAACTCTAACGCGTTGACTTTATCGTGATCATATCACCGGTGACTCTAAATAAATATATTATTATTATATTATATAATATTAAATTCTCTTTCCTTTATATGTTCGAATTTGTACCAGGAGTCAAAAAGACATATGATATACCTTTTCGCTGGAATAGCATATAATATGATCTCGGTTATATATGACTGATATCTGATATTTTTTGATAATTATTTTTTTTTTTTTTTTTTTTGTATTATGTCATTTCATAATCTCCAAGAGTCATCTCCAGCACTATGACCTAGAATCTTCTCAATAGGCAATGTATATTCCCGTATTTACTGTCTCTCCAGGTTTATATAGCTATGTGTACAACATAGAGAGTGTATAAATTATAAGAATATCAAATAATATGGACGGATAACTTATAATGTAATACTTAGACTAATAACTAAATAATAATTAATAATATAATATATATGAAATAAAATAATAATTAATAATAATATAACTTAAATAATATAATAAATAAGAATAATAATAAATATATTTAATAATAAATATAAATAATAATGAAAATATATAAATATTATCTATATATTATCTAGTGATTATCACTATTTTTTATGTATTACATTTATATATTTACCACTTAATAAATATAAATTAAGCATATAATTTATATAATATAAAAAAATAATATTATACTAATAGTATACAGAGAAACTTAGACTAGAAATGGGCTACTAAGAGGACGTTTTCGTCCTTCGAACCATGTAAAGTATATTATGATAATACGTTATTCGTATATATATATAAATAATTTTTCTTTAATATATTAAATCATAAAATTAAAAAAGTTTATATAATATTATAATAATTTTGTAAAGAATAGTACTTATAAATCCTAACTCTATAATAAGCTAGATTATTAATGATATAATGAATCGCGGATAACTTATGTCTAATATAACTAACGTGATTTTGGTAAAAAATAGAATATAATATATAAATAAATAATAAATAATTAAAAATAAATCCCAAATGGAACACTGAATAAGTTACAAAAATGAGCTTTCATATATCAGAATACTGGTAATAATAAATAATCATAGTATAATTTACATTAAATAAAATTAAAACTCAATAATATAAATATAATTAATTATAATATATATATATTACATCTTAAAATAACATATATCATAAATATATAAATAATTATAAATATATATATAATAAATAAGACGAATTATAAATTATAGATAAATTAATAATATATTAATTAAATACATTAGTGAAATTATTATTATTATATTATATATAATAAATTGTGATTAGTTTCAATGGTTTTCAATTTAAGCTCATATTAGTGAATAATAACTCAATATTTGGATACTGGCCATAAATAGTAATAAATATATCTTCCATGAGAGTTAACATCGTACAATAATATCAATATGTTATATGACCTACTAAATGTTAGAATCGCTCAAAGTAACATACATGACATCTTTCTATTTTAAAATAAAGATGCAAAATAATCAAAAAAGTATAGGCCAGTACTCTGAGGTCCTTCCGATAACATGCTTACAATAATAATAATATCCATTCCTTAGATAATACCAAAGGATATGGAGAAGTGTGTGTCACAATAAATAGTCCTAAAATTGTCACTTAAAAGGGTAGTAGGCGAGGTGTAGTAGCTCTGACTCGTACGGCCTGTACAGTGACTCAATACGCGCTAGGGCTTGCTAAACAGAACCCTAAGCTACGAGGTCGTTATTCGTAGACGTTAGGTGCGCTGACTGCTCAGAGGCGCTGCTTAGGGTTCCTTTCCTTTTAAAAAGTTAAAGAAGAAAAAACTTACCCATCGAAGTATCGTTCCTTCAGACTGAAACATTATTGTTTGAAGAACAAAAATTGATAATCTGTTGCAATATTATATTATCGCCTCGAACTCGAGACATATTCAGTCTAGTAATGAAATTGCTATGATCAATTTAGTCTATATTATATATTATATATATATATATATTAATAATATTATATTAATTATATATATTAATATATTAATATTATATAGATAATATATATATTATATATATATATATATATATATATATAATATATAATATATATTATAATATATATATTATATATATATATATATGAATATATTATATAATATATATAATAATATATTATTTATTATATAGTTATATATATATATATATATTATAATAATAAATATATATATATATATATATATATATATAATATATATATATACTATATATATATATATATATATATATATAATATATATATATATTAATATATATAGAGAGTGAAGAGAGAGAGAGAGATAAGAGACGTATTTTCAAAATTCTTTTTTCATAATGTTCTATCGTACTCGATTTATCTCCTTGAAACGAAAAGTTTCTCAGTTCCCGTGGGATTATATATATATATATATATATATATATATATATATATATATATATATATATAAGTTTGTGTGTGTGAATAAGCAGTATGTAAGTGCCTACATGACTATATGAATCTGTTTGCGCAAAAAATTGCACAAGTATACAGTTATTTGTGTACAGGCTTTAGTAATACGTAGCAGGTAACATAGCCTTAAACTTGAGTCTGTATGAAACATATAAGAAGATATTTAGTTATATTATTAATTGACTTATTGCTTAAGTAGTTGGTTTTATTCTTATAAATTTATTATATTAAAATTTCAGTTTTACTATTTCACTTTCAATATACTAATTGTAATTTAGTTTAGTTTACTATTTACCATTTTATATTTTTATCTAAAAAAGACTCATAATATAAATATTGGGTAGAGTCTATAATCTCATTACCCTACCTTCATATCCATGGTTATAAACGGCCTACTTATAGATTATATATATATTTAATGTGTGTGTGTGTGTGTTGTATATATATATAATTAATATATAATGAGAGAGAATGTTATGTGTTAGTTAGTGTGTGTGTATATATATATGTTGTGTGTAGTGTATATGTGTATGTAGTTAGAGTCAATACATACGGTAATAGAGCATATACTATGTTCATACTAGAGGTGTAGTAGGCCAATATTGATCCTAATCATCGACCTCTAATATATAGTGATAGCAGCATATTACTCTATAGATGTCTCTACCTTCTTTAGCTCATCAAAAATAGGTGCTATCTAGACAAGAATTAGAAGTGTGTTGCGAGATTACCTTAAGATGTATTGAGGATACAGGTACGGACCTCAACTTAAATGCACTCACCCACCTACTCTTTTTACCAAACCTCTGCTACTTAATGATGGCTAATGATTTAAAGGATAATTAAAATACTTTTTTATATTCTTATACTTTTATATATAAATATAAGAAAAAGTGAGAAATATATGTTTGGTGCTTTGAGAAATCATTCAATTCTATAACTTTAGCTGTATGTCCTGATATGATATATATTTATTATATTTAATATCATATATATTTATGCTGATAATATCAAAATTACACCTCCACTGTAAATTACTAGTTTAGGAAGGCCAAAGTATTCCTTGCAAGTTTATACTTCAAAGCGTGGGTATAACATTTTTCATTATAATTAATCCATCAACTTTGAGATATGAATACATCATTGTATTTAGTCGGTTTTCTTTTAGGTGATAGTTTCAATCACTTATATATGCATCACTATACATATTATTTTATATTATAGGCTACCAGTCATGCATCAGAATTCTCGCTTCATAGACCTACTCTGTGAGAGCATCTAGATTCTCACATGTGAAATCGTCTCTGATATGTGTCCATGAAAAAGTAGTGCTCTCCTTCCTGGATTATATATATGTCGTCTATAATATCTCTCCCTTAATAAGGTGGTGTATAGTGGCGAGTAATTGGCGACGTGGAGTGTTGGGTATTTGAGGAGTTTTTTCAAAGGTGATGCGGCAACAACAGTCAATCTACCATTATAACTTTGATTGCATAAAGTTGTGAGTAGAGAGGACACATATGACCCAACATAACTCTCTCACTCAACCGGCGATGTTTACTTAGTACAGTTGCTGAATAGTGTAGCTCTCTCACGATAATCCGCAAAGCTACTTTTTCTTTATTTTAGATTTTATATTCATGCATTGTCATTCTTTTAAGATACGTGTTTGACATTTTTCACTTGAAAAATGGTCAAAAATGCTCCTTAGAGTTGCAGATTCAATGGTTATACATCGGAGAAAAGCTGGTAGAGGATGCTGAGAGTGTTTTTTTTATCCGGTTATAATCGTGTCTGATTATCAGAGATTCTGCTGCAATAACGATTCCTTAATGGTGCATTAGTGTTGCGTTAGAGTGGTAATTGGAGCTTATGCTCCCATTGTCGCGCCATTGGAGAATAATGTAGTCGACTTCGACTTTGGAATACGTGAGACTTTGCGGCTACAAAGTCTAGACGAGTTATCTTTTGAGTTGCTTTGGATTATACTTAAATATACTGGTTTCCATTTCTAATATGGAGATAGTATGATACTATCAGGGCATGTATGCGTCTATCACAATTTATGGGCTAATAACCAGTAGCGAAGTATATGTGTCATATCAAGTCCGTTTTTGTAATTTGTCCTAATTCATAATCATATTCATTTTTCAGATTCATTAATGTTAATTTATATTATAAAATTCTTGATCAAATCTCGACAATAAGATATCCGCGCAACATCCGCAGGTGCAAACGCGGATTATGCGGATCTATTTAATAAGGTCTCGAGTAATGCGGATAGCTGAGGATATGCATAAATGCGTAGTATAGTTTAACCTTGTACTCTCATACATTAATAATATATATGATATTATAATTATAATTATTATATATATATATATATATTAAAATATATATATATATAATATATTAATATAATAATAATAGATATATATAATTAATTATATATATATATTAATAAATATAGTATATATATATTAATATATATAATAATTAATTAACTAATGTGTGTGTTTTAGTGATTTGTTGATTATTTTATTAACTAATATATATTTATTAAAATTTTCAATAAAAATAAAAACTATATATTAGATAACATAAACATGTACCACCTATTTTCAGACTCACTCATTTTACGTATATTATTCATTTTTCAAGCTCCCCATATCATCCTATAATATTAATACATATTAGTATAGATTAACTAAATTATCTAGTAGTTAGTGGTGCAGTGGTACAATTAAGACAACCATAGCTGATAGTCTTACTTGGATCGCCACAAGATGGAGTCAGATTGTACAGCTAAAGATCTGAAAAGGCTAATAGGCTAGAAGGATAGATGATTCTACTTTGAATATATATCACTATTACTACTACACATTCTACTCATGCTTAATACTTTATTCTTAACTCCATCTTAGAACTACATTTATCTCAGCTAACTACGTCTGAGCTACACTACTGAAACCTCGGAGAGCCTGTAATCGGAAGCTCTTGAGTCAACTTTTACGAACGACGGTCGTTTTATAAATACTGCAAATATAAATTAATTTAATATACGGCATATGTTCTCATAGACTGAATTTTTTACTATAAATCTCTCAATAAGTATATCAATAGATTAATTATTTCTCAGCTGAATAACATGAATAGAATGCTTTTTACTTAGCGGGTCATCTGAGTGCCATTCACTAGTATAAACAATTTTGACACGCGCTAGTTGTCTTTCTGAATATAAAATAATGCTCAGAATAAATATGTAATTATTATGTATTTAATTGTAATAATCTCAATAATAATACCTCCAATTAAATAATAATAATTTTAATAAATCAAAATTATTCAACAGTATTGAATAATGAGAATAGGATGAAATAAATAAATTAAAATATTATATACAATATAATAATAATAATAATAATATTAATATACTTATTTAACTGATATAGAGAGAGAAATAATAAAATGAAGTTAAATTAAATACAAATAATCAACTATTTAACATGACACTACAGGGTACACATCTAAACACACACCTACAAGATTGCGACGAAAACATCACATCATCACACACACATCACACATACACTACACACACACACAGTGTACTCACGCCAACGTAATAATGTTTTCATATTAAAATAAATATATCACCGGATCACCTATTAAATATTAGGCCACAATGATTAAAATAAACACACTACAACATTTCACAATTGCCTATTTGTCTAACACATAACATTCAACACTTAACACACTCACTCACACTACATACACATGACAACATCACCTCACACACATCACTTGAATTACATCTTATCATTAAAATAACCTACGTTATATGTCAGACAGGTTAATATTTATTGCTTCATATTTGAATATTATATAAAGTAGTGTTATTTATATTTATTAGGTAATACAACATATATTAGAAGTGAACCATCGTTATATATCAGCATAGCATCACGTACACTACCACTTATTCTCTATTAATTTGTTATATTTCCGGTGAGTCTATCGAATATCGGTAAAATAATGAGATATTCGGTTATTTTTCCTAGTGAAATCGTGTAGAATTATCTATTAGGTATAATTGTTTATAGTACGTGAAACCAGATGCAGATTTTATCTCAATAAACAAGTTATTTCTAATGAAACCCTTCTCAATATTACAATGATATATTTAAATTAAATTAATTACAGTTATTGTAAATAATATATATTATTATTATTATATTATTAATTATTTTATTATTTAATTAATTATATTATTATATTAATATATATATATATTATATTATAATTTAGTAAAATTTCATTTTGTTTTCATCAATATAATTCAACATCTAACTATCAACTACACACCTCATCACATACACACATCACACCATCACACACTATCACAATATATTATATTATATTATACTATAATATTTATTAATTTAATTATTATATTAATATTTAGATATATTATTATTATTTAATTATAATTATTTTAGTATTATTTAATTTAATTATTATATATTTAATTATTAGTTAATTATTATTTATTATTAATTATTATATATTTAATTATATTATATATATTATAATTATTATAGTATATATTATTATAATATATTATATTTATGATTATGACATTTATATTTAATTATTAAAAATATTATGTAAAATTTTAAAATTTATAATTTTAGTATTATATTTAATTATTATATTTATTTATTATTATATAATATTATATTTAAGGATTGAATTATTTAATTACGAGCATCTTATCCACTACATATATCACAATTCACACTCATCAAACATACTAATTTTTTAATAATTTATTATATATTATTATTATATAATTATTATAATTATATAATTAAACAATATTTTTAATTATTATTATTATTATTTATATTAATTATAATATTTATTATTTATTATATATATAAATGTTTTTTAATTCATAAACTATATATTAATTATTAAATTATATAGTTAGTTAGTTATATAGTTATTAAAGTTATTATAAGTATAAGTTAAGTATGTAGTTATGCTATATATATATATATATATATATATATATATATAATATAATATATATACATATATAGTCAATATTATTACGATCACCAGTCGCTATTAGGACAATATTTCCTTAGTGCCTGCACTATAGATATTAGTGAATAGTATTACAATTTCGATAGTAGTAGCTAGTTTTCTTATTGAGATATGTAGATAAAGTTAATAATTTTAAATAAACAAGTTTAACAACCGTACCAGTAGTAGGCATTTTAGTTTTATTTATTTATTAGTTATTATTTCTATTTTATATATATATATAGAATTATTATTATCACATATGGTGATGTTTGATGATCTATTTTTTATTTCTATTTGTTTAATTTTTTTAATTTGTGGTTTTATGTGTTTTTAATTTTTTTAATGTTTATATAGCTTTATTTTAATATAAAAGTCTTGATACTCTTTCTATGCATTCATTTCCAATTTGAATTCTCTTGTATGGTATTAAGTAATAATTTGCTCTTTCTAACTCATAATTTTATATAATTTTAATATTCTTCATATTAGAAAATTGATTACTTAATTAATTACATGAAATCAGTGCAATAAAAAACAATTTTTATGTCTATTTTCAATATATATATGTTTATAACGTGATATAAAAAATTTTTTCTATTTTTACATACCTTAAAGTGATACAGGTGATAAAATAATTCTCTACCAATCACATACTAAAATAAGAACCCTAATCAAGCCCTCACACCTAAATCAATTGATATCTATTGATCTATTGACTATTGATCTATTGATATCTATTGTTCTTAATTGTAAATTCTAAAATCCAATTTTGTATATATATAACATAAAAACAAAAAAATTTTTTTTCTTAATATTCTATTTGCTTAAACATTTAGTTTATTTACTTAAAATTTAGCTTCATTAGTGATTTATATTAGTATCTAATAAACGTAAAGTATATAAAAATTAGTCATTATTTTACTACCTATTAAAGTCTAGTGACTAAATCTCAGTAAATTCAAGTAAAATTCAAATACAACCTCACTTCAGCCCCCTATACTACATCCAATATGATCTATTGATCTATTAGATCTATTTAGATCTATTGTTTAGATATATCATATAGATTATGCAATGTATCCTATATTTGTTATAATTAACAAACAAAAACTTTTATATTATTTATTTTGTTATTTTCTTAAACATTTTTTTTTACTTTAAAAATTTATTCGTTTTTATATTCTTATAGCTTTAAATTTGATGATGATAATAATAAAAAGATATAAAATAAAATAAAATAATAAATAGAGAATAAATAAACCAGTAAATCATATAAAATCAGTAAATATCAAACTTACCTCTCCACACCCATACTCCTATTCTGTTGATCTATGATCTATAATTTAGCATCTCTATGATCTATTTGTATATCTAGTAGAAATATTTTGCGTTTACACTAACCACTATTGATATAATATATTATTTTATTGTATTTTCTTTAACATTTTGTTTACAATAAGTGAATAAAATTATTCTATGTTCTGGCATATGTTAATATATCTTATATAAAAATTAAATTTTATACTTTACCTATATATAATATAAGCAGTTAAAATCAGATAAAATCTATAAATCATAAACTGTCCCTCCTATACCCTACTTATCACCTTTCCATGTTAATTGATCTTATTTGATCTATTGATCTATATATTGAATATTCATTATTAATTCTAACATATTTATAA
>JABUQX010137919.1:0-27687 GCA_015478945.1 Trachelipus rathkii | reverse complement strand
TCCTTAAAATCATACTTAAAACAAAATATGAATAAAACTATGTGTTAGATTGTCTACTGAACTATCCGCCAACCCAATACGATTATCTTTCTAGTCGCTCTGATTCTGATCCTGTTTCTTTATCCTAAATACTTCTTCAAACTTTATTCTCTTTCCACCGCTAAATCTTAGCTCTGTGACTCGAACCAACTGTGTGGCGAGTAAACCATTGTCTTTCGCGTCTTTGATACTCAGTGAGCCAAATCGTGACACGATAGAGCAGAACATCTCTCCAAACTTCTCGAAACTTTTTGATCAAAATCCGTGACAAAATTAAAAAGAACTAATCGTTGGTTGAAAAACTACAACAGATTGTTAAAAAATAAAGCAAAATACAGCAATAAACTGTTGAGAAGGTCATATATTTTCCCTATTTATACTCTAGTTCCCAACGTAGGAGCATCGTTTTGACATCTTAATTCCTACCGAAAGAAAAAGAAATACCTTTTGGGAAGAAATGTTTGACTATTTCTCACTTATGATCAACTTAAACTTAAGACTGCTTTGCACACCTTCTCTCTTCCGGCACCACTAGGTAGGAGTATCGTTTTGATATCTTAATTCCCACTGAGGTTTCCTTGGGAGGAAGTGTGACTGAAGTCTCTAATCATTACATCAAATCAATCAATTTATAGACTATATTCGTAATCCAAACTAAAGAACATGCAAATAGAAGTATCCTAACTAAAATATTGCAAAATCAAGTTCTTAATCCACTAAACAGTTTCAATAGGACGCTGTGGTCTGCCTCTTCTCGTCGTTTTGTATCTTTCTTTGGCAATTTTGCTTATATGGAGTGGTACTTGTAGCCCGCACTTACGTTCCCATTTTTTCTCCCGGAGGGTACTCATCGCCCTTTTTCCGATCTCCATTGCTTTCATCGCCTCTCATACGGGACTGTTCACGAGGTTTTGAAATGAGAGCAAAACTCAAATAAGATTTAATACTAGAGAAAAAACGTTTACAGAACCTAAAAATCCGTCAACGATTTGCTATATGTGCAATCGATTTTTGCTAATCAAAGAACTACTTCATGTTACAACTGCAACATATACAAGATATATACCAAACAATAATAAACCCATGAGATTTATTCCCTCGTAATTACTGTCCCCCGGCGATATTTCTTCATTCTGTGATCTCGTTATGGCCATTATTCGTCACTTCTTGGTCAACTGAGACCGCGAATCCGACTCATCCCTTTACTTATCCGAGGGAGGCCGGGAATCAGGATGACACTAGTGCGAATGTTGGTGTCTGTTAGGGATTTTCAGGAAAAAACGCAGGGGAAAACATCATCCCAAAAACTGGTAACCTATCCTTGCAAAAGGGACCTAACTTCAACCCTTTTACGTACGTGAAGAATTTTGGTGTTGTAGGGATTTTTCGGAAAGGAACAGCGGGAAAACATCATTCCCAAAAAACTGGTAACTTCCTTCAAAAGGACCTAACTTTCAAGCGCTATTACTTACTAAGAATTTTACTCCATTTAGAACTTCCGAAACATGGCCTAAAGCTATTTGTAATATGTATTAGATAAGGAAAAATTCATGATGAGGTAAAATCATGCGCAAATTAATTAGTCAAGATAAAGAAGTTGCAAGATAAACTATACAACTTAAGATTACATAAACTCCTAATCCCATTAAATGTGTGATATTTACACAAAATACCTGTTTAAAAAAATATCATACAAAGAATCCCTACACATCTAAATTTTCGCTCCTACAGACTTTATATATATAATATATATACTATATTGGTTAATATTATATATATATATATATTATATATATTATATTATAGATAAAACATATATATATATATATATAATATACATACTAATATACTATATACTGCGACTGAGTGTTATATTAGGGGGTTGCCAGACTCTAAATTCTGTTTTCTTCGTGATCGTTTTTTGGCATGACCATCTTCAAATCTAGCAACATAGAGGCCCACGGCCGCGAAGACAATCTTTTCCTCCTCTCTCCTCAGTCAAGACACTCTCGAAAACCCCACGACTAAGCTGTGTAAGCGTTAATACCTTCCCATTTGGGGTGAGCAATTTTCGATTAGTGAACTTACTTCGGTCTCTCCTATAAATTGAAGATTGCTTGAAGCAGCGGCTTCATTGCCTAGACTGAGTCTGTGTTTTACCCTATTAATTTTTGAAAGCGAAATGTGAAATGATTTAACCAGTGTGCAGCTCCCTTTTCCAATTTTAAATTTCTCTCCTTCTAATCTTTTCAATGTCTCTCAAACCTCCTTCTCTATAGACTGGCTTTGGGGAGTCCACAGTTCCATATTACCATCTTTTGAGAAGAGCTAACAATCATACTAAAGCATTCCTCAAGATCCATAATTTGAGACAAAGGGAGGAAATTACCTTGTCACATGACATTCTTCAAAGTAACCTTCTCTAACTTAAAATCCTAACGGTATCCCCTATCAACATTTAGAGGTCTCCTGCTAAGATTTTTGAAGCCTCTTTGCTCTGTTAACAGACTCTTTTGGCTTTCCAACAGAAAGGAGAATTAAATCAGTTCGATTTTTAATAGAAAATTGAAAAAATAATGCTGCTAATTACTTAGGATTCTTATCCGTTTACTTTCCATAAATTAAAGAAGAAATATGCGTTATTCTTGGTCAGAGTTTGCAAATTTTCAAAAATAGCGATATACAGATAAGACAAATTATGAATATTATATATATATATATAAATTATAATATATATATACTATATATAATATATATATAATAATATATATATATATTATATATATATATATATATAATATACTATTATATATAAGTTATATGTCTATATATATACTATATACATATAAGGAAGCGTGCCATACCAACGACCCAGCGACTCAAAACACTATAATATAGTATATAGTACTATACTATATATATATCATAATACTAATATATATAATAAACTATACTATAAATATATAATATATTATAATAGATGAACACTCAAATCTTCCCTCTCATACGTAAAACTCGACAAAAAATTTCCACTTAATAAGAATTTCAAGAATCCCCTCCTGATGAAATTTCCCCTCACCAAATTTATATGAAAAATAATGACATCAAGTTTCTTTGTTTTGTCTTTTGGTTTGCGAATACTAATTTTCCTCTCTCTCTCTTTCTCCCTTTGACCTATCTGATCGGCCCGATCTTCGGATTTTTGTCAGAAATTTGTCTGGAGAACCAAACTGTCTTCCCTCTATCTCTCTAAAATAAATAAAAGGATTAGTAGCAGAACAGTAAACATCAGACAAGTGCCTGTACGCAGCGCGCACAGGTCTTAACGACATGCATCATATAGTGTATCCGGATCTGCAGATGGGGATAAACAAGACCTCTCCTCGACTTATACCGACATGCTTTTCTAAGACTTACAGTGCTCCATAGCATTTTGGGATTACGAACTACATGAATGCTTTCAGGGCCCCTTCTGGAGGTCTCTCGGGGTCATAAGGGGTCCGCCTTCTTCGACCCTCTACCTCCGGGGTTAACTTAAAAACTACAGAAACTCGAACTGTTTATGCTAGACTTTTAATATTTTATCGTTGGGAAAATATGCCCTTAGCAATTCAAACCCTTTTCACTCTTTTCTGAACTCTAAAATCTTTAGACAATTTAAATAAACCAAGTTTAGAAATTAGATCAAAACTAGATGCATTCCTATATATTCTCAAAGCGCTATTATAGTTGTGATACAGTTCTGTATCTAAGTATATTCATTCATATATACTATTATATATAATATATATATATATATATATATTATAAATATATATATATATATGTATATAGTATATATATATATAATAATATATATATAAAATATATATATATTTATATATATATATGTATATAGAATATATAATACTAGTATATATATAATTATATAATATATATTATTTGACAAGGATATATTATATAGGTGCTTGTGTTTAAAAACTCTGTATTAATCGCCGTCATTTTTACCTTCTTGAATTTATTGCAAAACGGGTATTTACATAAAATTTTACAACAATTATAAAAAGAAAAACTAAGAAAGGATATGACATTAATCTATTTAAAATATTATGAATTTTAGCGGCTGATTTTTGGTGGAAGGTGAGGTGTAATTTAAGAAGCTATTCTGGGAAGGAATATAAGAAACTCTACAGTTATTAAAACTTCCACTCACCATAGTATTAATCACTACTTCTAAATTACCCACATATAAACATGCAGATATACCTGTACATGCAGATAGGCATACATGGATATACATAATATTATACATAGATAATAAATTACTATATATATATATATAATATAATATATATATATATTATCAGTATATATATATTATATATAATATATATATATAAATAGTATATTATATTATAAGGATTTTGAACTGGAGAACACGAATCCGAAATTGTCTTTTTTTAAAGGGAGTGGTTACCAGTACTTCGACACCCTGCAATGCGCAATTTGCAAAGCAAAACTATCCGAGTCACGGCATATAGGGTGCCCGAATATATATATATATATATATATAGTACATACACTATATATATATATAATAGTATTATAATATTATATAATAATATATATATATATATATATATATATATATTACTGATTCGTGTTTTACCCAGTGGTAGAGTCTCCTGCATATCATCTAAATTTCATTCTTCTTCCGCTCTCATCTGCCTGCCGCCGATTCTTTCCTTCGGAACTTCGCGGCGAGCAAGGGTTGGGGGTCATACCTCTCGTTAAGTATGACTGCGAGCGTCGAAACTCCGTTAATTTCAAGTGGATTCTTCCCTGTGGAAATTGGATCAAAAGGTCTCATTACCTGTATCTGGTCGAACCTTTCTCTTCGAGGTTCTCCGATGATGAAAAGCGGGATTTTTACGATCGTTTCACCCCCATAGAAGATCATTTGGCGCTTGAAGAGGTTCAGACTGGCACTCTCGCTGCTAAGTACATTAGTTCCCACCAAGACCTGCCATCTATCTTGAATTAATTCATGTATTAAGAATTTTGTTCGCTGGACTTTATCTGATAATTTAAAGTAAAGTTCTACTTGTCTAAATTGTCGGTATTCCTGTCCATTTAGGCCCTTCAATCGATATGGTGAGGGTTGGCACAAAACTTCTACCTTCTCCTTTCTTTTTAAGGCATCAAATGCATCTCTAGAGATCATAGACACAGGGGCGGCAGAATCAAGGATGGCTGTAAGATCGATTCCACGCTGTCCTTCCTCAAAAGCGAGTGTTATTAGACATCCATAATGCTCTCCTCTTTGTGCTACCTCTACCAATCTTTCAGATGATCTAGATAACTCAGCTACCACCCGCATTATAGTTGTCTCTTCTCCTATCTTCTTTTCTTTAGGGCGAACTGCCATCTGGGAAGGTAAAGAATTTACCTTTTCCTCTACTTTCTCCTTTTCTTTCACTGAAGCACTTTCCAGAACTGATTCTGGTGTTTCTACTTCTTCTTTCTTCTCTGTTAAGACAGATTTCAAAACAAATTTCAATGCGCTTTCTTTTTTATCTGTAGTTTCTGTTTCTGTCTTTTTATCTACTATAGTTAGCACAGAAATTTCATCTACATCTTCCGCTAAATTGGATTGGAGGGGAATTTCTTTCTCCAATTCGATCACTTTCTGCAACAAAACTCCTGTATCCAGATTCGGATCAAAACTCCTTAAAATAGCTTTCCTTAGCAAGAAACTATTGGCTCTGGAATCAACATAATCTAACACCTTCGTTATCAACATGTAGTTGACCTTCTTGCTCTCAAACAAACTTCCTAAAGGCTCAGTTATAGCCAATCTTTGATAATTATCTATCAGGCGTTTTATTTCTTGAATAAATGAGGGGAATGGAACGTTTCCAGCACCTGTATAGGCGATAAACTTCATCATGGATTCTATGGAATGTTCTACAGTGGAAGTTGCACTTTCACTATTTTCCCTCGGGACCGGTTTCACCGCTAGACAAGGCTTCTTCGCGCTGTTTTTGCAAACTAATGGTATCTTTATCTGAGTCTTATCTTCTTTTTCTGAGCTTTCATTACACACGTTTAGGGGGGCTCGGGCTCCCCCGGAACAAACTACTTCGACTTCGTTTTCTCCTTCTCCTTCTTCTCTCTCCTTTACCCTTACCGCTTCTCCTTTATCCTTCCTTTCATCTTCCTTCTCCCTATTTTCTACTCCTCCTTTCCTTTTCGCTTCTTTCCTTTCAGTTTGGATAAGCGTATCTGCCCCCTCTCCTCCGGGTTCTGACGAGATAGCTTTCCGTTCAAGTGAGGAAGATTTATCCACTACCGCTGTGGTACTTCCCAACAGGTCTGTCCTTTCCCCCTGCATCTCCTCTGGCGTGGAGGGGTCAGACGTCTCGACCTGCAATTCGTTTTCCGCCATCCTATGACTCGTTAATGGAAAGTGAAAAGTAAATTGGGGTAGTATTGTTAGTGGAGTTATGGACAGTTGAAGAAGTGAGGAAAATGGTTTTATTGGGAATAAGGATTTATGAGATTAATTATTTGTTATGACAAAAAAAATGAGAATTACTCGATTGTTTTTTGCAAAGACTAAAAAATATCTGCTCAGTTTTAATTACATGAAAATCGATTTCACTTGAAATGACAAGTTCAGCTTTTAATTGAAATGACAAAATATTCCTCTTCAAATAAAAATTAAAAGTGCTCAGACTCAACTCGATACAATAGTGATATGCTTATCATTAAAATTCAAACTCAAAATTATGTCTATTATGAAAATTATGATAGTTAATACTAAAGCGATATTCTTTTTTAAAACAATTTTCCTTTATTCGCGAAGAAAGAAAAGATAGATAAAAAGTTCTTATCCTATTCTTTCCTTCTCAAGGTTATTCTCAAATATGTAAACAAAAAACCAGCTGTAATTCTAACGCTTTCAATGCCCGATGCATGCAACGTGCTAAAATCATATGAGCTTCCTACGTACATGCAAACCTACACCACTGTATACGTCTGGACGTATTAGGTATACAGATCGTGAGTATATATATATATATATAATATTATATACTATAGTATTATTATATATTAATATATTAATCATAATATATAGATATATATATAATATTACTACTATATAATATAAGATTAATATAAATCAAATAAATAATTTTGTGATTTATAATCGATATATCAATGCTCAAAAATGTCGAATTGATTGGTTTGTTGAGGTAATTATTTTTAATTAATTAAAAACAAATAAAAATCATTAAAATGATAATTTAGCAAAATTATTAGCTTGAAATATATTTATTAATCATGCATAACAATTTTGAATCTTTAACCAACCGACTGTAATCCATCACTTCCATATTAGCAATAAAAAATAATAAAGAATAAAAGAACACAGAGATTATGTCTTTATTCTCTTTTCGTACAGAAGCTTATTTGTCCTTGACTCTTGGTGGGTGAACGAGCCGAATGTGTCAGTAAGGCACGTTCCCACTGCTCGATTTTCTTTCGTGTGGCGCTGGTGTGTGGACTCGTGCAATATAGACAGCTGCGCTCGCTTACGGCATACCTAGACACACCTATTTACGGCAATAGCTATATAGATATCATATAATATATAGTATATATATATATATATCATAACGTATATATATATATATATATTATATATATTATATATAATAATATTAGTATATATCATTAAACTTAGTATATTATAAATTTGAAGTTCTCAAAATGAAGTTAATTTATATAGTAAAATAAAAAAAAACCCTATCAGTAATTAAAATGTTAAAGTAATTAAATTTTTTAATTTAAGTTTAAAAACAAAACCTAATGCCCATTCACATTTATGTATAGTATATCATATATACCAAAGGTGAAATGCTACCTCTCTAGCGCCGATTATTTTGGGGGAATGCCTTCCCTCCGCTATTTAAACTGTCGTCGGTGGCTGCTTGCGAGACTGAGTGGCGGCAATGAGCGGGAGGCTTGTTGCTGTTTCCTGTGTATGTTGCTTGCTGGAGAATCGTGGTGTGTGCTCCTTTGTTCGTATCACTGTATTTCTTTGTTTTCTGTCTGCACAATACCGTATTTCTGGTGAAGTCATGTATGCGTGGGTGTCACGCAGGCGTATATATATATATACTAACTACTATAATATATATTAGATATAATAATATATATATACATAGTATATATAGATATATATCATATATAATAACTAATATAATATATTACCTAACGCACACGGATACAAAATACGAAATGAAAGGATTTTTAAAGATATAAAATTATTAGCTACCTAACGTTTTTATAATCTTTTCCCTCCCGTACATTCACAAATAAACAACCAACCCACTTACTCAAAAGAATACTTAATATTAAAATTAATTATATTTTAATTATTTTTGTATTAATTACTTAATTAATTTTTTGTTTTAATTATTTAATAAAATTTTTGTTTTTCTTAATTAACATAAATTTTTACTGACAATTTTAAAATTTTATATTTTTTACGTCCCTTTGAATTTTTAGGACTTATCTGTTTTTCCGATTCTTGCAGCGGCAAAGAATCTGTTTCTTGTTTTGGGGAGGTCTTTTCCTGCTTTTTGTCTGTCTGTTGAAGAAATGGTTTTTGGCGTAGAGGTGATTTGAGAGACACGATCTTTGGGTTTTCTTCTCGGGAGTTAGTTAATTCTGTCGCCTATTCTATGCTATAATATTAATACTGTTTACAGCCTAATGATTGCAACTAATTATTCTCTTTTTAAAATACCACTATACCCATTCACAAAGACTATTTTTTATACAATTACTACTTTCTAATCTGACTGCGTATTTTCATGAATATTTCTTCCACCTGTTTGCCACTTCGACGGCTCTCCAAATTCACTTTTTTGACATCAGAAGATTCTCTGTGAATATACATCGATCCTGAGCCAGGTCGACAATTTGTCGATTGGCGATACTGACATCAGAAGATTCCCTGTGAATATACATCCTGTAGCAAGGGCGTCAATTTGTCGAATATTTGTTTTCTATTCTTTCTTCTTTGTCTTCTTCCCTTTTGTTCAATCCTAAGCTAGGTCGCCAAATGTAGAAATATTTTATTTCTATATTCGTCTTTGTGCTTGACTCTGTATCTTGTACTTTCTTCGTTATTTCTCCTTCCTCTAACTTATTCTGTTTTCGGTTCTGTACCAGCTACAATGAATACTTTTAATTGCGTATTTCTGAAGGCTCATGCTTCTACGTCTTATACCAGACAATCGTAGTGAAGTTAATATTCTTCAAACAAGTTGTTGGGACTCATCGGCGGTCAGGCCGCTTAAAGCATTTGGATACCAGATACCTATTATTACTTTAGCACAAGACGTAACAAACTACATTGCAATGGAGGATTCTCGCCTCCTATATATTATATTTTTAAAAGGCTTTCACTTTTTCTGCATTAATTGTTGAGGAGAGTTTCACTCCTGACCTTAATTAATTGTATAAATAGTCTTTTGCAAACGGCAATAGAGGGTAAGGGGAATGAATCAGAAGCACATCAAATAAGCTATATTAAAATGTCACAGTACATATTTATGCATAGAATAAAACTACAACTCAAACTAACGTCCCAATCATTCCTACCCATATTCCTATCAACCATCAATATCGTAGATAAAAGACACAATAGATAAAACTCGACAAACAAAAGAGTACCCAATAAAAAAGATACCACAAAAGACCTAGAAAGATTACATTATAATAATAAATCATCCTAGCTAATTATTAACATATCATTGGCATTATTATAATAATTATTATTATTATTATTATTATTATTATTATTATTATTATTATTATAATAATTATTATTATTATTATTATTATTATTATTATATTATTATTATTATTATTATATTATTATTACTTATTATTGATTCATCATATTATTATTATTTTATTATTAATATTTATTTCATCATATTTATTATTATTATATTATTATCTATTATTATTATTATTATATTATTATTATTATTATTATTATTATTATTATTATTACAATTTGGATTCTTTTATATGAACACATTTTAATGATGATGAAGTACATATTTTTATTGATGTGTTACCTCCCAACATTTCCTTAGAACTTATACAAATATCTGATGAGATTTCATCTGGTAGGTATGAGAATGTTCCCACTTCACTAAACACACATCCGGACAAATAAGTTCTTGTTGAATACATCATATAGTACTGTTTCTGTAAAATTTAAAGATGAGAATTTTGTACGAAAGTAAAATAGTTATTTAATTAGGTATTTTGCGCTAAACATCTACTATTATATATAGAGATATATATATTATATATATATAATAATACTTATTAATATATATATATATATATAATATATAGTATAATATATACTAATATTATTAACTTTGTATTAATAATACTTATATAACTATACAATACTGTAGTATTAATCTATAATCAACAGTATATATACATTATATTATATAGATTTTGTTTAAAATGATGACGCTTCGCGGTTTGCTAAACCCCTTGTCTTATAGCGAGACCTCACTGTAGTTTAGTTTGTTTAAATTACCAACCCCCTATGAAAATATTTCGCCGATTCGTGAATAGGTTAGGCGACATAACTTCACAGGTGAATAGAGAACAGCGGACTGAGGGCGTTCTCAAGCTCCTCGGTATAGCCCTAAACCTTGCGCGTCGCCTTACTTTCGTCGCATTACAATACGTCATAGGGGCTTACGGGGCAAAGAGTTGTCTTACGTCGTTAAGGATTCTCACCTTTGCGGTTTTCTGATTCGCAAAGAACCAGTCAGGAAATATAGGCGGAAACACCCATAACGCCACCTGGAAACATGTCTAGTTCCATATTTGCCAGAGGAAATGTTTAACGATACCAATTAGAAGCTAGCGCTGAGAAGACGCTTTCAATTTGCAAGAATTCAGGTATGCCGCCGGAGGGCGCCGTGACTTTTGAATTCTGTGCAATTGGTTCCATCGCGCATACTGGCGGAGCCAAGGATATCGAGTTCAACGAATATATATATTACTCATACTATATATAAAATAAATATATATATGATATATATAATATATATATACTAATATAGTATATATATATATATATATATATATATATATATATATTTAGTATATAATATATATATATATATATAATTAATAATAAACTATATATAATAATTATTACATATATATATATATGATATACTATATATGATATATATACTTATCATATATGATCATATACTATATAATATATCATATAGTAATATATATTATCTATATTCATATAATATAGATATATATAATATATATATATATATTAATCTAAAAGAGATATCACAGAAACAACATAAATCTATTTGCCTTATAGTAATATTTTAACTACTTATTGAAATTCCATTTATCAGTATTGTTTTTCCACATATATGAAAATGTATCGATGTATCGATGTACCGGCGGTAACAGTACCGAGTACCGGTATCGCCCAAACGCTTCCACCCAAAGTACCGCGACTTGTATCACGCCAAGCTACTTTTTCGAAGTACCGGAGTACTGGGTTATCGCCCAACCAATTTTCACGTACCATGCCCATCACTGTATATGCTTTGAGCAATTTGTTTTTTACTAAAATTTTTATGCTTTTTATGTTCATAACGTAAAAAAAAATCCTTTTTTACATACCCTAAAGCTGTAAATCAGAAAATCAGTAAATTAAACAACCCACCTTTACCCTCCCCTCCCAAACCTTATCTATTGATCTATTGATACAAATCATATTTCGAGTATCATATGGAAAAACATATAAAAATAAGTTCTTTCTTCTCATATCACAGAACTACGAATTATATTTGCTAACGTAACAATAAGTTTTCACATCAATTAAAGCTAACATAGGGCCAAACCCTAAAGAATATGAATATAATATACAACAACAAACCTAACATATCTTAACCATGAATAAACAGCTGACATTAACAAAACTCCATACTTAAGAACATAAAGTAACTAACGTTGCATACAGAACGTACCCTATTCACACTTTTTTTCAAACATATCTCTAACATATCACCGTTATTTTACATTAGCATAGTAACATATGACAAAAAATTTATCATAACCTATCCTAATTATCATACTGACCAACGAATATATGCTAACGTAACAAAGTTTTCACATCAATAAAGCTAACATAAAACCTGAACTAAGAATATGAATGTACATCCACAAACCTAAACACCTTAAGCGACGAACTAAACAGTTAAGCATTAACAAAGTTCCATGACTTAACAACAGTAAAGTAACTAACATTGCATACAGAACGTACCCTGTTCACACTTTACTCAAATATATCTAACATATCATTATTTTTACATTAACAGTAACATTTAACAAAAATTTACCATAACCTATCATAATTATCACACAGGCCAACGAATATTTGCTTACGTAACAAAGTTTTCACATCAATAAAGCTAACATATCATGGCCTGAACTAAGAATATTACGCACAACGACAAAACCTAACATACCTTACGCTCGAATAAACTGCTAACAATAACAAAGTTCCATTCCTAACAACAGTAAAGTAACTAACAATGCATACAGAACGAACATCTGCGAAGCTGATGTAGTAAATATTCATTTAATAAATCAGTATTGCACAGTGTTTGTTTATTTTTATTATTTTTTCAATTTTTTATTTTTTATTCTTTTTTTATCTTTGTGAAAAAATTATTATGTTTCAAATTTCTATTATTTTTAATTTTGTTCATTTAATTAAAAAAAATTATTTATTTTTAGAAAATATATATTTTTTTTTAAAAAAACTTATTTATTTTTAATTTTATTTTTTAAAACTTTTTGTTTTTACGTTAAAAAATGTACACTTTTTAGGTCTATAACGTAAAAAATTTATATTTTTACTTACACTAAAGCGGTAAAACAGTAAATCAGTAAATCAGACCACTCACCCCACCCTCCCCAACCCCTCCATGAGCTATAGATCTATTGATCTAATGATCTATTGACCTATTGATCTATTGACCTATTGATCTATTGACCTATTGATCTATTAGGATAACAGCTAACATAACAAAGTTTTGCCCTCGGTAAAGCTAAAGCGTTGAACATAACATACTTAACACACAACAGCCGCACGAATAAACAGCCATCGCATACATCTTAACCAATAAAGTTCACATTTGGAAGTGAAACAAGTTTTTCATTTTTTTATTACCATTTCACCTATAAAAGTATTAAGAAAATCCTAAAAGATTGCATAATATGTAGCATATATTAGTTCATCTAATCATGGGACAGAGGATTCTGTATAAATTGAGCAAGTTCTATATTTCTCTCCCGAGATTCAACACCCTTTGAAAGGATGCAAATATAAATACCACCTGCAGCACTAAACCATTTTTCTGCATATTTTGGTTCATCAGCACTCATTCTCTCGCTCCAGAGAGAAGTAAACGTATCCATGCTGATAGTTATTAGCGCACTCCTGTATACCGCATTATACGGTAAACCACATGTTTCAGTGTAAATATCGTAGATTACACCATGAGCTATATGGATTAAATCCTCGAGTATGTCAACATCGTTAAGATGCGATGTTAATTCATTTTTTTATTTTAATCAAATCTGTAATATTTTCAGATGTTCGCACTGTGAAACCTATACACGTACGCCAGAAGGTCACGCCATCGATGGATCTCCAATAGTTGCGTACATCAAGGCTTTTAATATTGTCACACGAAGAGAAAGCAGCATCTAATCAATTAGAACCTCTCTCACTGTCTCCCCAGTTAGATATTTCACTACGCATCGATACATCGGATGACACACACTCATACATTAACCATGCTGCTGCGATGTCGATAATCATTTATTTTTTGTTTTAGTTGCTTTAAACATTTTGTTTTTACCAAAAAATTTATGCTTTTCAAGTTTATAACTTAAAAAATTTGAGTTTTTACGTACCCTAAAGCTGTAAATCAGTAAATCAAATCACCCTCTCCAAAACCCTCCTACCCACCTCCCACCATCTTATGATCTATTGATCTATTGATCTATTGTTTCAAGTCACATTTTGAGTATCATTTTGGATAAACATAACATAAAAAACAAGTTCTTTATACACTGACCAACGAATATATGCTAACGTAACAAAGTTTTACATTAATAAACTAAATAGCATCATCTGAACTAAGAATATAATCCACAACGACAAACCTAACACACCTTAAGCAAGAATAAACTGCTAACATTAACAAAGTTCCATACTTAACAACAGTAAAAGTAACTAACAAGGCATACAAAAACATAACTTACTCACACCTTGTCAAGCTTATATCTAACATAACAATGTTAATTTTACATTAACACGGTAAAATTTAACAAAAATTTACCATGACCTTGTCTAATTATCATACAGACCAGCGAATGCATGCTAACGTAACAAAGTTTTCACATTAATAAAGCCAACATAGCATCACCTGAACAAGAATATAATGTTACAACGACAAACCTAACATACCCTAAGCACGAATAAACAGCTAACATTTACAAAGTTCCATACTTAACAACAGTGAAGTAGAAGCGGGTAGATGTCATCATACCAGCACAACGAAAAATGTCCTACTGATGAAAATCTAGTGTATAACAAACCTCAAATGTAATGAGATCTTTCTTTTAAACCAATCAAGGAGAGTAAACTGCAAAAACGAAGCAGTTACACTTTTTCAGGAATTTCGAGCTCCTAGACAACAACAACAAACTACTAACATTTAACAAAAAGTTCCATACTTAACCGCAGTAAAAAGTACCTAACACGCGTACAAAACTAACCGTATTCACACTTTTTCCATAACATATCGCTAACACATAATGTTCAATTTTAATTAACATGGGTAATATTTAACAAAAATTTAGCATAACCCTGTCTAATTATCACACTGACAACGAATATAATGCCTAAGGTAACAAAATTAACTTTGTAATATTTAACAAAAATTCATCATAACTTACCTAAATATCATAATCCCCAACGAATAATTGCAAACATAACAAAGTAGATTCCTCAAGCAGAAACAATAGCAATTCTAAGCAATGTCAAGGAAATTCGACCTTCCTAAATGCGAAAAGAATATCATAGTTTAAGGCGATCGATTTGAGTCATGAAGCAGTTAAATCAGAAAATCAGTAAATCAAACCACCCTCCCTGGCAGGCCCTCCTAACCCATCCCCCGTGATCATTAATCTCAGTGATTCAAGTTCATATCTTCGACGTGATCATTTTTGGGATAAACAAAAAAGCTGATCTTTAAATGCTGACCTACGAATATATGCTAACGCAAGAAAGTTTTAGCAATCAATAAAGCTAACATATTGTAACCTGAAAACTTAAGCCAATATAATGTACAAACGACAAAAACTTAACACATCTTACGCTCGAATAACAGTCAACATTAACAAGTTCATAACCTTAAGCAAACACGTAAAGTAACTTAAGGACCAGTACTGAACGAAAGCATTCGCACTTATCCAAACATATCTGTAACATTTCATAGGTATTTTACCTTAACATAGTAATATTTAACACAAACGTTTTATCATAACCTTACGTAATTATCATACAGACCCAACGAATAATGCTAACTCAGGTAAAACAAATTTCAACATCACCTATAAAGCTAACACATATTCATAAGTCGCGAACTAAGAATATAATGTACAAAGGCAAAAATAAATACGTCACGTATGAATAATCTGCTAACATCGGGAAAATTCCTTACTTATCAAAGGTTTAAAGTAGCCAACAGACATACCAGACTCAAAGCATTCGTCACTTATCCAATATATCAGCACCAGTTAAATCAGTATTATCTGACAAAATCCCTTAACAAAGTGAACCACTCTCATTCAAAAGATACGCAGCATCTTAACTAGAATGAAGCGTATCTTCCTCAAGTGTTTCACTGCGTTTTGGAGATATAAGAATCATTTTGAACTATGAATAAACGTAGAACATTAGCAAAATTCTCGAGCGAACCTATTATTACTGCAGCAAAAATTTAACCTAGGCTCTCGGTTCGTCGTAACAGATCATGCGGTCAGTGTAGTGGACACAGTAGATATCTTACCGAGGAACTCATCATATCTCTAAGCAATGCAGCGCGGTTAATTAGACATTGTCATCAGTATACTTTAACATAACGTACCTAACCCCACCAAGTAAAAACAGTTTTAACATTAACAAAGGTTTCTTGTTTATCAACGCGTAAGTACACTAACATATGTCCAAAAAACTTAACCTATCCTACTTCGGAAGCATTATCGCATACCTTCGACTGGTTTCTTAGGGGTTACACTATAGAGCTTATCATTAATCGTGATACCTTTCATGTTTCATACCAAATATTTTCACGAATGCGCTTATATGGTTCGTTCGTACGTCCATATTCTCTGTTTACTTTCTATTGATCTCGGTTGACAGAAAGAAATCTCATTACATTTGAGTTTGGTAACACTCATTCATTCATCAGTTAGACCAATTTTCGATCTGTGCTGGGCCTTATGCTTGACAATTCCCCGCATCTCTACGCTTGTTGTTGATACTTGTTCCACAGGTCTCTTCGTTATTCCCAGTCGATCGTGTTCACGTGCGTATAGTTTATTTGTAAAACTGAATGGAGCCGACTACACTGGTTGAGTATTTCAGCACAGCGTGCGAATAAATAGACCTTATTCATGTTCTGTTGAAGAATTCGTAGTCAAGATTATCAACATCCGCAGCATGGGTAAGGTTAAGTGGCAAATGTCATCGTGATGTATTCGACTTCGTATTGAAATATCTAGCTGGGGAGACAGTGAGAGTGGTTCTAATAGAATGGGCATTGTATTCTGGTCGTCTGATAATATTAAAACCCTTGATGTACGCAACTATTGGAAGCTCATCGATGATAATGCTACCTTCTGCCGTACATGTATAGGGTTCACAGTCAACACATCGAACAATATTACAGGCCATGATTAAAATGTAAAAAACGACAATTTAACATGTCACATCAAACTTAATGCCATGTTGACATACTTGAGGACTTAATACATTATAGCACATGGTGTAATCTATGATATTTACACTCCTGAAACCATGTGGTTTCCCGTATAAAAGGGTATCTCTCTTGCATGAGAGAATGAGATGAGACACGGAATGGTGAGCCAAATATACCGTAAAATGGTTTAAGTGACTTTTACTTCTGACGGCATTTATACTTACATCCTTCAAAAGGTGTTGCATCTCTGGAGAGATATTATAGAATTTGCTCAATTTATGTCGAATCCTATATCCCATGATCAGATGTAATTAATTTTAAAATAAACTTGACATTTTTATGTTATTAATGTTTTTATAGTTATTTATAAAACGCTGTTTTCAATGAAAAATATATGTTATAAAAATGGAAAACTTGTTTTACTTTCTTCCTATGGTCGCTTATTGGTTAAGTTTTAGTATGATAGCTGTCAACATTGAAACAGCTACCGCTTAAGTATGTTATGTTCATAGTTTAGCTTTACAGAGATTAAAACTTTACTATCGTTCTTGTTTACCCGTAGGTATTATGGTAGTATAGGTAAGGTTATGGTAAACCTTTTGCTTAAATATTACTATGTTAATGTAAAATTTAACATTGATATGTTAGATATGTTTGAGAAAGTCGTGAATAGGTTACGTTTTGTATGCTATGTTAGTTACTTCACTGTTGTTAAGTATGAACTTTGTAAATGTTAGCTGTTTATTCGTGCTTAGGATGTTAGGTATTGTCGGTTGTACATTATTTCTTTGTCAGGTCGAGGCTATGTTCTTTATTAATGTAAACAAGTCATACATTCGCAGGTCTGTATGTAATTTAGACAAAGGTCATGGTAATTTTGTAAATATTACCTTGTTATGTTAAATAACATTGTTCATTTAGAATGAGTGCGTGTCCAGGTGGGATATGTTTTTTTGGATGCCTTTTGTATTACTTTACTGTTGTTTAAGTTATGAAACTTTGTTAATGTTAGCAGTCTATTCTTGCTTAAGGTTGTTATTTGTCGTTGTGGATATATTCTTAGTTCAGATATGCTATGTAAGCTTTTATTAATGTGAAAACTTTTTGTTACGTTAGATATATTCGTTGCGTCAGTGTATAAAGAACTTGTTTTGTATTTTATGTTTATTTCCAAAAATGATACTCAAAATGTGCCTTGAATCAATAAGATCAATAGATCAATATGATCATAGTGGTGGAGGCAGGGTGGGGAGGGTAGGGTGGGTATTTGATTTACTGATTTACAGCTTCTAGGGTACGTAAGAACTCAAATTTTTTAGTTATAAAACTGAAAAAGCATAATATTCTTTGCGCGTACAAAACAAAATGTTGTTAAAGCAGAAGTAAAACAAAACAAATAATGGATACTTCGACATCGCAGCAGCCATGGGTAATGTATGAGTGTGTGTCATCCCGATGTATCGATGCGTAGTGAAATATCTAACTGGGGAGACAGTGAAAGGAGAAGTTCGAGATAGATAGTGCTGCTTTCTTCGTCGAAGTGACTATTCATATTTAAAAGCCTTGATTGCTACGCAACCTATTGAAGACTTTCAATCGAAGCTGAGCTTGCTGGCGCACATGTATAGGTTCACAGTTCGAACATCTGGAATAATATAGCAGATTTGGAGGTTAAAATAAAGAGAGATCCAAATGATTTAACATCGCATCTTAAACGACGTTGACATACTTGAGACTTAATTCATATAGCTCATGTGTAATCTACGATATTTACACTGAAACATGTTTATCCGTATGAATGCGGATACAGGAGTGCGCTAATCAACTATCAGCATGATACGTTCTACTTCTCTCTGGAGCGAGAGAATGAGTGCTGCATGAACCAAAATATGCAGAGAAATGGTTTAGTGCTGCAGGTCGTATATTTATGATTTGCATCCTTCAAAGGGGTGTTGAATCTCTGGAGAGAATATAGAACCTTGCTCAATGTTATACAGACAATCCCGTGTCCCATGATTAGCATGAATTAATATGTTAAAATAAAGCGTATGTTTTTAGGTATTTATATAATACTCTTTTCATTGGAAATTATGTTATAAAAAAAGGAAAAGTTGTTTAACTTCCCCCATGTGAACTTTATTGGTTAAGATGTTAGCGATGGCTGTTTATTCGGTGTGGCTTTTTGTGTGTTAGTATGTTATGCTTTCCACAGGTTTAACTGTTAACGAGGGTAAAACTTTATTATGTTAGCTGTTAACAGATCACTAGATCAATAGGTCAATAGATCGTCTAGATCAACAGATCTATGTCATGGCAGGGGTTGGGAGGTGGGTGAAGTGTACTTGGATTTACTGATTTACTGTTTTTACCGTCTTGTGGTATGTAACAAAGTGTAAATTTTCCGGCCAGCAGCGCCGTTGTCCTCGCCCCCCGAAGCCCATTACGTATAAGATGAAACAGAATACAATTTTTTAGTAAAATCAAAAAGTTTTAAAGAAATAAAATTAAAAATAAATAAGTTTTTTTTTTTAAAAAATATATTTTTTAAAAATAAATAACTTTTTTAATGAACAAAATTAAAAATAATAGAAATTTGAAACATAATAATTTTTTTCACAACGATAAAAAAGAATAAAAAATAAAATTTGATAAAAATAATAAAAAAAAGAAACAAACATGTGCAATACTGATTTGTTAAATGAATTATTTACTACATCAGCTTCGCACCTGTTTGTTCTGTATGCAATGGTAGTTACTCTACTGTTGTTAAGTATTGAGACTGTTTGTTGATGGTGTTAGCAGTTCTCTGCATCGACGTCTAGGTATGTTCTACCGAGCAGGTGCGCTTTTATTTCGTCGTTGCCTGCGTATATCCTTCAGTTCACGGCTTATATGTTAAGCTTTATCTGATGTGAAAAACTTTGTACCTGGTTAAGCCAACATTCCGGCTACGTCCTGTGTGATAAGTTATGATAGGTTTATGGTAAATTTTCTGTTAAATGCTACTCAATGTTAATCCGTAAAAATAACATTACATGTTAGATGATATGTTGAGTAGAAGTGTGAATAGGTACGTTCTGTATGGCAATGTTATTACGTTTACTGTTTAAATAAGAGTTTGATAACTGTTAATTTAACCTGTTTATTCTTTTTACAATATGGTAAGCAGTTGGTGGATGTATTTTATATTTCTTAGGTCAGTTTGCTATGTTAGCTTTATTGGATTGGTAAAACTTTGTTGCGTAGCATATATTCGTTGGTCAGTATGATAATTGGAGGATAGTTATGATAAATATTTTGTTAAATGTTACTATGTTAATGTAAAATAACGGTGATATGTTAGAGATATGTTTGAAAAAAGTGTGAATAGGGTACGTTCTGTATGCAACGTTGGTTACTTTACTGTTCTTAAGTATGGGGTTTTGTTAATGTCAGCTGTTTATTTGTGGTTAAGATATGTTAGGTTTGTTGTTGTATATTATATTCATGAGTTTCAGTTGATAATGTAGCTCTTGATTGATGTTGAACAAACTTGTTACTGAGAGCGATGAGTTATTCGTAGTTCTGTATAAAAAGAACTTATTTTTGTTATGTTTTTCCGTATGATACTCGAAATATGATTTGAATCAATAGATCAATAGATTTTCTGATTTACAGCTTTAGGGTATGTAAAAGAGATAAATTTTTTTTACGTTATAAACCTGAAAAGCATAAAAATTTTAGTAAAAAACAAATTGCTTAAAGCCATATAAAACAAAAAAATAAATAAAATTATTGGCTTATGTTATACAAATATATGACTTAATCAAAGCTCCGATAGCTCAATAGATCAGGGCGTTGGGTCTCGGTGTGGGAGGGGAGGTAGTGGGTTGTTTGATTTACTGATTTACTGTTCCAGGGTATGTGAAAACGCAAATTTTTTAAGTTATTAACTTAAAAAGAATATTTTTTTTTAATTTAAAATTTTTTTTTTAATTTAAAATTTTTTTTTTATATTTAAAATTTTTTTTTTTTTTTTTTTTTAAATTTTAATTCTTTTTTCCTGTATCGAAGTTATATTATAAGAAGACTGTATACCGAATTTCATCGTTCCTGTCAAGTATTCAAAGCTTTTTAGGCGAAGCCCTCATCAGTTTAATGGGTTAAGTTCATTTACCTCTTCTGTTATCAAGGATACATATAATGAAGATTGTATACCTAAATTTCATCGTTCTAAGTCAATATTGAAAGTTTTAGGCGACATGCCCATCATTTAGGGGGGGTGTAGTATCATTTTACCTCTTCTGTATCGATGATACATTATAAGAAGGCTGTTTGCAAATTTCATGTTCTATGTTCAATATTTCAGGTCTGGGGGCCAGTTTTGGGGTGCCCTTGGTCATTTCACCAAGGCTGCGCCTAAGATACATCCTAAGAAGAGTGTTTGCCTAGTTTCATCGCTTTATGTCAATATTTCAGGTTTGGGGGCCGGCGGCTCCCTCTGGGGTGTCCGAAGAGTCATTTACCTCAATCTGCACCCTAAGAGATACATCTCAAGAGGCCGAATTACCAAGTTCGTCGTTCTAGCGTTAATATCGCAGGTTGGGGCCGGTAGCCCCTCTGGTAGTCCCATGGTACAGCGGTTACCGCCTGCTGGCTGCCACCTGAAGATACCATTTAAGAAGGCTTGTAGACGGCGTATACCAGTTTCATCTCTCTATGTCAATTTCCTATGATTGAGGGGTCAAAACTCTACTCTGGGGTATGTACGGTTATTTTACCTCATCTGCACCTAAGATACATCCTAAGAAGGCCGTATACCAAGTTCGTCGTTCTACGTTAATATTTTCAGTTGGGGCCGCAGTAGCCTCCCTCATGGGGGTGCCCATGGTGCATCTTTACTCGGGCAACCAAGATACTTGCCTAAGAAGGCTGTATGACCAAGTTTCATCTTCTATGTCAATTTCCAAATGTATTGAGGGGTCACCACCCCACTCTGGGGTTTGTACCGGCTATTAACCCCATATGTGATGCGGTTACCAACTTATAAAGAAGGGAATGCCAATAGTTTAAATTGTTTCTTACGTCAGAGTATCGAGGTTTGGGGGCCAGTTTAGCCCCCTCTGTTGCCAACATGTTCATCGTTTACCTGCGGCCTGCACCTAATATACTTCCTAAGAAGGTTGTATACCAAGTTTCATCGTTCTATATCAATTTCCTATGATTGAGGGGTCACCACCTCACTCTGGGGTGTGTAAGGTTATTTAACCTCATATATGATGTGGTTACCTTATAAGAAGGGCGTCATACAAAGTTTCCATTGCTTCTATGTCAATATTCCAAGGTTTGGGGCTAGGAGCCCTCGTACAATAGATATATATAATATATACACATTATTATTAAATTATATAGTTAAACTATATTATATATATATATATTATATATATATATAATATTCATATATATATATATACTCATATATATAATACTACGTATTACTGTATGATCTATATATACTATCCATACCCGAACATTGTTATCTTAAAAAATTAAACTGTTATTAATGCAGTGACATCTACTGCCTAAGAATCTCCTGCTCTTCTCTTCTCTCTATTAATAATATAGTATTATTATTATTACGTTGCAAGCTACTATAATATATATATATATAATTATATATATATATATATATATATATCAGTCCATATATAAAGTATAGTATATGATATAGTATATATATATATATAAGTATACCTACTTATATAGTATATATATAATTTAATTTTTTATTAATTTATTTATCTTATTTATTTTTTTAATTTATATATTTTTTTATTATTTATATTATCATTAAAACGGAGCCGGAATCGGCAGCCGAAGCCGGAGCCCGGAGCCGGAGCCGGATGCGAACCGAGGCGAAGACGCCCGGGGACGTCGCCTCATCACAAGCGATGACGCCACCCGCGGGCAGTGACAACTGCGCACCGCGCCTGCAGCTGCAGCAGGCTACGATGGCAGCTACGGCTGCTTACAGAACGAGGCTAAACGCTGACGAAGAAAATATATACAAAAGAATAATACAGATGCATACCAAATAAACATGCCCATGCGCCTAAACGTGGAGTTAATAATATGTAGTGATAATAATAATTGTTACTTATAGTTAATAATACATAATAATTAATAATCAATAATAATAATAATAGATAATAATAATAATAATCAATAATAATAATAATAATATGAATGAATGAATAATGAATAATATTATCCATAATTTCATAAAGAGGTGACTTTGAGGATGTATGTTATTTAATGTTACTTATTAGTTTATTAGTATTATTATTATTGTATATTAATTATTATATATTATTTATTAGATATATCTGTATATATTATTATTATTATTTATTTATTTATTTCAGTTTGACGATTTAAAGCTCTGTTCAGGCACAAAAAGGTTATATACCTTTATTGAAATACTTGAAAATGAGGAATCAGTTGGGGAAAATCTGTTTTTTCCAAATGCTTGACCGAGATATGTCAGATAAATTTATCAAGCTTTGTACCGGCGAATGCGGACCATCCTTAAAAGGTGTCGATTGCTCCAGAGGAAAAAATTATTGGGACAATTGCCGAAAGTATTTTGAATGTAGAGAGTGAGCAGAAATGAAAATGATGAAAAAGTACCTACTATACCTATGATTACATAAATTCCGTAACTATGGTAAAGAGTCTGATGAATGAAAAATTTCTTGAATTAATGCCCAACGGAAACCTACAAATACGTCGCTCAGATTTTGAAGGAGTTTTGCCTTACCCTCCACTCGCAAAGGTAATTTCGGAAGATTTATCAGTATTCGTAGATTACTATACTTATGTTTTGAAAATTGGTGAATGTGGCATTTTGGTTTCTCTTGATTAATATATATATATATATATATATATATATATATATATATATATATATATATAATATATATATATATATATATATATATACATATATAGTATATAGATATATATATATAAATAATATAATATATATGATATACTATATTATATATATATATAAACAAATGTGTGTCTATGTATGCTTAGAGTTTATTTTAAGACCATTTAAAAAATCAGGCTTACATGTTGTGAATTAACTTTACGCGTTAAAATTTTCCCTACCATCAGTAAACCTACCTTAATTTACGAGTTTATAAAATATTTTCTTATCAGATTTAAAATTGTATTAGATTAGATTTCATAACAGATAAACTTTTTTTTTCCAAAATGTTTACTAAACGCTCCTCTCAATGGCTCAATAGTAGTTGTGTTGTGATTCTTACACGGTTATTGAGAAAGATTATAATCACTTAGACATTGTTTTTATATTATCCTGTATTCTCATTCTTATTGGTTCGCGTGAATAAAAAGATAGTGACTGTTGCCCGTTCAATGAGGCATTAACTTCTTTCGTTCGTTACTTAAACTTGCTTCTTTTGTAGGACTAGTGAAAAATAATCAAGAGGCTAATAAGCGTTTTTAAACATTTATAAATTTATGCATTAGTTTTTAATTTTTTAAACGTAAGTCGGGAATATCCATTATTTTTACAATAATATACTATTAAGTATCAATTAAGGTATTTACGCTATTTAATGGTATTATACTATAATATATACTATATATATATATACTAATATATATATATATATACTATATGATAATATTACTAATACTAATATCTATATAGTAGCTATATATAGTTATTATATATACTATATATACTATATATATATATAAGATATATATAATAGAGACAAAGTTACTTAGACGTCCCACATCGGAAGCGGGTTCGGATAAAAAAAAAAGTCACAGGGTAAGCATCTATGATACATAAATGATTTCTAGGGTCGAAATAATTTTTTTACCTGTGCTAGAGGCGAAAATATAGGTTAGGTTTCGGTTTATGGTTAGGTTAGGTTGTGAGTGTGGAGTAGGTATTAGGTTAGGTTAGGTTAGAGTTAGGTTAGGAAAAAAAAAGATTGTCGATTTCGACCACTAAACATCTATTTACTGTTCAGTAGTAGGCCTACTGTGAATTTTTCTATCTTGCACTCCGAGCTCCCGTTACCGTATTGGCGGTTAGTAACTTACTATACTATTCATATAGCGTATAATATACTAAATAGATATAGATATCTATATATATCATAGTATATATAATCTACTATATATATATATATAATATATATATAATATATATGATATATATCAATAGTGATATTATATACTAAGCCAGTTTCATTAAAATTAAATCATTTTAAACTTTTAGATAAAAATAAAATCACATTATGTGACTTACTATTCATACATTATATTAATAGAATAACGTTTAACGATTAACTTAACTTCCGTTGACATTCTTTACCGATAACCCGCTTAAGAATTAACCCATTTAATTTTATTTGTTAGCGATTAAGATAGCGCGGAACTTTGTTCATTAACTGCTGCCACCTTTTTGATTTATATATATTATATATATATATATATACTACTATATATATATAATAATAGATAATAATCTATATATATATATATTAACTTCATATATATATATATATATAGTATTACTATATATATATATACATGATACCACCACTCACTCAACCTTTGGCCCCCCCCTAAATGAAATCCCTGCCTTCGCCCTGTATACTATATTATTATATATAAATATTATATTCATATATCTATTATATAATATATATATAATATTATTTAACTTATATTAATATATATATATTATATATTTACTATAATATATATAATAATATATATAACTTATATATCTAAATATATTTCATACTCAAACTCGTTTATTTCATCCCGTTGCCCAAGGATAATTCTGATTGGCTCATCAAATAGCAATTTTAATTTTATCGATCCTACATGTAAAGTAAACAAAAGAGGCGACGATGACGAATTAAAAATGAATCGCTAGAGTTGAAATGATGCGGGTCTCACTTTTCTAATGCCAACGAACATATATTTTTCCATGCCCAAAGGTTCAAGAATTGGGTTCGTATCAACTTGATCTTAAAATAAAATTGTAATACCAATATATAAAATATTTTTACTATGATAGTATAGAATTAATGGTATAAAATGTCAATAAAATTATTATCTTATAGAACAATGATAAATTATTTTTCTTTTTAATAAACCTATTTTCTTCATCTTAAAGGAATACACGATGAATTTATCTATTTCATTAACCCTAGGGTCCTACTTATTTTTCATTAATACTATAATATATAATTATATAAATATATATATACTTATACTATCAACTAATAGTACTTACTATTAACTTATAGATAGTATTTAATATATATAATATATATTATCATATTCTATTATATATATGTATATAATATATATATAGGATAAAGAAAATAATATATTAAAACAGTTAAAATTATCTTATCTAAGATTGCAGAACCGCAAAATTCTAGGGCAAATAAGTCGAAAGTGTGAGTAATAAATATATAAACCCTCCTGTTGAATACTCTTGAGTCATGATAAAATAACAATAAGAATCAGAAGCAAATAAATTCTCCTTGGAAGATACTCTCTCCCAGAAAATCCTCCCGGCCAGAGAGGTAAATTTCAGGAAAGGGCCTGCGACTCTGAATTTTCATCAACCAAATTTTCCGCTAAAGCGATGATCAGAGCAAGGGAGGTAAACGCGCTGGAAAGTCTATGACTACCAATTGCTACCAATTCGCCTACGAAGTATCTCAACAGAAGGGGACTTTTAAGACTTTATCTTTTATTGGAAACTCACTCTCTACTTATGCTTGGAATAAAAACGATCATTTCAAATATGATTTCCTTAAATTACCATCCTATTATATAGGGTGCCTTGCTCACAAAGTAAGAACTAATTTAGCAAGTTGTTACCGATATATAATATATACTATAATTATAATTATATATACTAATAGTTATATTATATATTATATTATATTACATTATATAATACTATATATATATACATATATATAATTATACTAATTATATAATAATATATACATTATATAGTATATATATTAACTATATTATATACATATATATAACTACTCATCACTAATGAGTGAGCTCACTATACTGTATTTTATATCACTACTATCGCTATAAAGTACTAGGTACCTATAGTGTGTGCTCATAGTAATATAATATCGCCCGTGAATTAGTATATATATATGTACGTCCTACATCACCTACAGTTACTATATATAATATATCTATACTAGGGGCTACGATATATATATAAATATAAAATCAGCCATATCACAATATTAGTATAGTTGATTGTTTACTACCCGTACACATCATTATATTCTCTCGCGTCGCCACCTGCCTCTCAGTGTACCCACCTCCGACTTCGCAACAACCCTCCCTACACAACTCCACTCACATACGATGCACACCCCAGACAACATCAGCCTGCCATATATCTATT
>JABUQX010137918.1:12500-15784 GCA_015478945.1 Trachelipus rathkii | reverse complement strand
TATATACAAATATTCTCAACCCACAATCACGTACGACACTAAGACTAAGTAGTTTATCCATAATTATATTATATTATTATTATATATCTTACTATCTTAGTAATAAATTACTCTTCTTAAAATTCTATCTTTTTATTATTACATATATATATATATATATATATATATATATATATATATATATATATTATTATGTATGTATATATATACATATATATTATTATTATTACATTTAGAAATGTACAGAAAAATACGCTAACTATATATATATATATATATATATATTATATATATTATATATATATATATTATTATTATTATATATATATATATATATATATATTTATATATATATATGTATATTATATATATATTATATATATATATATTAATATATACATATATATATATATATATATATTATATATATATATATATATATATATATATATATATATATCACAAATCAAGAGATGTCCTCAAGCAACAAATAACAAATCATGACTACACGAGTCTTATTGCTCAACAGCTGTGATATAATGAGTAGCTGATAAATATAATCTAAAATCTAACCTTGAGTATATGCGTATATACGTTTCTACTTGGTTTATTTTTATTTGTCATTTTATTCCTATTTTAATTCTTAATTCTTAATTCTTAAGTCTTTTAATTCTTCATATTTTGACACCTTTATGTTATTTATATAAACAATATTCTTATTTTTTTTTTTCAATTTGGTGCTCTGTAGTTCTTCTTCTTCTTCTTCTTCTTCTTCTTCTTCTTCTTCTTCTTCTTCTTCTTCTTCTTCTTCTTCTTCTTCTTCTTTTTTCTTCTTCTTCTTTCTTCTTCTTTCTTTCTTCTTTCTTCTTCTTCTTCTTCTTCTTCTTCTTTCTTCTTCTTCTTCTTCTTCTTCTTCTTCTTCTTCTTCTTCTTCTTCTTCTTCTTCTTCTTCTTCTTCTTCTGAGAGGAAAATTAATAGAAGTTTTCAAAATACTAAATAAATTTGACAATATCGATTACAGGCAATTCTTTAGATATGATTTTAATGATGTAACACGGAGTAATGGGCATAAACTTTGTCATAAACGATTTCAAACCAATATTGCTAAGAATTTCTTCACTTACGATGTAATTGAGAAGTGGAATAGTCTCTCTTATGAAATAGTGAACAGCGGCAACATCGATTCATTCAAGAAGAAGTTAGATAAATACTTTAAGGAAATTGGTCTTTGAATTTCAATTCAACTCGATTTTTATTTTATTAAAACGATAGAATTAGACGTGACCTAGATAAAGTAAACTCAAAGAAACTATTGAAATCATTTGGTAAATGTTAAAAGTACATCTTAAAAAGAATTTGGGCGCCGAACTTATATAACAGTTTTGATGTTCACCGCTTAGAACATATCTGTTCTAAGATGGTGATCTAATCGATCACACTGAGTAGGAAAAATAATCCAAAAACAAAATTTCTGACACTTGTAGCACTATGATGTTTGTTGCTTAGAAACAGAAACTGTTCTGAGTGAGCAAACTCGTATGTCACTTTGACAGTAGACATATCCAATAAATAGCTTTGATGTTCACCGCATAGAACATATCTGTTCTAAGACGGTGATCTAATCGATCACACTGAGTAGGAAAAATAATCCAAAAACAAAGTTTCTGACACTTGCAGCACTATGATGTTTGATGTTTAGAAAAATTTCTTTTCTGAGTGAGCAAACTCATATGTCATATTGACAGTGGACACATCCATTATGATTCCTACAGTTAGCAATTTAGGCCAAGATCCACAAGATTATAATATAAGTTATTCCAGCATATGACGGGCTAGCAAAGGTTTCGGAAAGAAATTGCAGAAAAATATAAAAGCTGAATTAAATGATGTTTCTAAGCAACATTGGGATGTAAAACTTTTAAAAGACATTACAGGTGATGAAATTGTCGACAGACTTCCAATTTTAGTTTCAGGAAATGGAGTAGATCAACTTCTTGATGTTCATAAACTTGCCAGTGTTACTAGAGAGAATATTGCAGCTGCTGTGTATAACATGATTTTAGAGTGGAATATTTCTAGTCAAATTAAATTCATGTGTTTTGATAACACTGCATCAAACACAGGCCGACTGAATGTCTCTTGTGTGGTACTAGAACAAAAATTAGGTAATGATTTATTGTCCATGTCGGCATCATATCTTAGAGATCATTTTGGAGTATGTAGTTTCTATTTCCTTGCCATAGCATCATTTGGACCAGATATTCAATTATTTAAACGTTTTAAAGCTAACTGGGAAAAGTTAAACAAAATATTCATTCCACAGCCGAAAATGATCTAACTATAGCTAACAAAATTGCCAATATCAAAGATGATACAATTAATTTGCAAAACACAACTATAAAAATACTCAGCCTCAGACGATTACAGGGAATTGCGGTAACGACCATTTTAGTTAGAGGATCACCCTATGAAGAAATAAACTTTTAAAAATAGGAGCATATCATAGAGCACGGATGGCCAAAGTTATCTATTCAATGAAGATTTAGATGTTAAATTTGACAAAATCTAAAGAAAGAGGCTTTGAGATATCTGTTATTTTGTTGAAATTTATGTGAAATTCTGGTTCATGTCACTCTTTCCACATTTGACTCTGTCTCGACCTACAGTTCTTAAAAAGTTTGTGGAATACAAAGAAAACATGCAATAATTGCTTCTGCTGCACTAAAAAGTTGTCAAATCACTCTGTATATCTCGGAAAATTAATTGCCCTAGTATTCTTTGGACGAAGATGTCTCTATTGAAACTAAGAAGAGAATGAGAGAAGCACTGAGTAAACCAAACAACTGTAGACGAACCAGTATTAATCTTGAAGTTAAAGAACTGGAGACAACTGTAGACCTTGTTACTTCCCACGAGAAGGTTCTTTGGATATTCTAGCCTGCTTTCCAGCTTTCTCTTTCTCTTGAAACATCTGCTGAAAATTGGGACTTGAATGAGGACTTTGAAACCCTGTAATGTCGTCTCCAACATGAAAGTTATAAATGATTTAGCAGAGCGAGGAGTAAAGTTGATGGATGAATATAACAAGCTTCACACACAAATGATGAGGAGCAAAAACAGTATCTTTAGACAAGTCGTGAAAAAGTACAGATCTGCACTACCAGACAAAAACAAGAAAACTAATATGCCACAGAAATAAGCATATTTATTTGCATACAATTAGGACCTAATACATATTTAGAAACAACTTCTATTATTGTTAGTAGTTAAGATAGGCCTATGG
>JABUQX010137918.1:7500-10000 GCA_015478945.1 Trachelipus rathkii | reverse complement strand
CCACAACAGGGGCACTCAGAGGAGGAAAAACTAGATTTATGGAATTGATGGAGGAAGAGGTGGGGGGGTGGAGGAGGAGGGGGAGAGGTGCTTGTTGATGGGAGATTTCAACGCTAGAGTAGGAAAGAGAAGAGAGATGGAGAGAGTATTGGAACCATTTTTAGAGGAGAAGAAACATGGAGGGAGAGGCGTTGATTGATTTTTGTGTGAGAAACGACCTAAAAATAATGAACACGTTTTTCAAGCATAGAGAGTCTCACATCTTTACGAGGTATAGATGGAATCAGGTAACGCAACAATTCGATCAAAAATCGGTGATAGACTACATGATAGTCTCCGATAAAAGGATGGTTAAGAATGTAAAGGTGATCCCGGGAGTGTCCTTAGATGCGGATCATAGACTGTTGGTGGTAGATATGAAGATAAGAGGGGAAGGAAGAGTAAATGAGCAGAAGAGGGCAGTGATCAGAGTGGAGAAGTTAGAAGAACAAGAAACGAGACGAAATTATGAACGGGAAATGCAGGAAACCCTAAGGAATGAAGAAGAAAACGAAGACTTGCAGGATGTCATTAAGGAAGTGGCAGAGAAAACTCTTGGTAAAAGATGTGTAGGAGGTACTAGGAAGAGACATACACCATGGTGGAACGAAGAAGTGAAAAAAGCAATTAAAGTAAAAACAGGGAAAATGAGGAAGTGGCTGAAAAGAAGAACAGCGGCAGCAAGGGAGGAATATGTACAGGCAAGGAATGAGGCAGAGAGAATAAAGAGGAGGGCAAAAAAGATGGAGGCGGAGAGAATGGCAGGAGAAATAAAGAGAGATATGGAAGGGAAGAAAAAGCTATTTAAGATGGCGAAGGCGTATAGAAAACCAAAAACCGTAACTAGAAATATAAAAGATAGAAACGGAGATATTCTTGTGAGACCGGAAGAAAGAAATGATAGATGGACCGAATACTATGAAGATCTGCTAAATGTAGAATACAGAGAACAAGAGGAAGAAGCTGTAGATCAGACGAGGGAGGAGGAAGAGGAGGAGGAAGGCGGAGAGATAACGGTAGAAGAATATGAGGAGGCTATAAAAAGGATGAAGAAGGGTAAAGCTCCAGGAGAGGATGGAGTGGCTGTGGAGTTGGTGGTGGAGGGAGGAGAGGAGCTGAGAGGGAGAATCATCAGTTTGATGAACAAGTGTTGAAGAGAGGGAAAGGTGCCGGAAAGGTGGGGCAAAGCAATAATAATACCGATATATAAAGGTAAAGGAGATGCAGGAAGCTGTAATAATTATAGAGGCATTTCACTGATGGACCATCTGACGAAAATATATTACGAAAGAATATTGGAGAGGAGGCTGAGAGAGAAGGTAGAGCCGAGACTCGAAGAAGAACAGTACGGGTATAGAAGAGGAAGAGGAACGACGGACCTCTTATTCACACTGAAGAATGGTCTCGGAGAAGATGCTGGAATATAGCAAGAGATTCTTTGTAGCGTTCATCGACCTGCAAAAGGCATTTGATTCGGTGCCAAGGAAAAAGCTCTGGAGAGCTATGGAGAGGAATTATGGAGTGAGGGGTAGATTAAAGAAGGCAATAGAAAGTATGTATGAGAAATGTAGTTGTAATGTTAGAACTGAGTGCGAGAACGATAGATGGTTTGAGGTGAAAACAGGAGTGAATCAGGGGAGTGTTTTATCTCCACTGCTGTTTATATTATATTTAGACCGTGGTGATAAGGAAAGTGAGGGAGAGACTGGGAGAATTTAAAGGGGACATATGGCATATGCGGACGATCTGGCATGTTGGAGCGAGAGAAAGGAGACGATTCGAGAGGTGGTGGAGTTGTTTGCGGAGGAGTTGGAGGAAGCAGGGATGAGGATGAACGTACAGAAGACAGAGATATTAACAATAACCGGAGGAAATGAGGAGGGGAGGAGGTGAAGGCGGTAAATACCTGCAATTATCTCGGAGGATGTTTTAACAGAAGGGGAGGAAGTGGAGGAGAGATTACGCGAAGAATGGAAAAGTATGGATTAGTTATGAAAGCGGTATACCCTATGATGAAAGATAAAAACATCGGAATAGAGGTTAAAAAAGTGATTTTTAACAGTATACTGACTCTGACGCTGCTGTACGGAGCGGAAACATGGACAACAACGAGAAGAGAGGAGAGTAGAATACAAGCGGCGGAGATGAGGGTATTAAGAACTATGATTGGAAAGAGTAGGAGAGACAGAATAAGGAATGAAGTAATTAGAGAAGATATAGGAGTGAAGAAGATGATACTGAAGATGGATGTGGGGAGATTGAGATGGTGGGGACATCTGGAGAGGATGGAGCAGGACAGAATGCCGAAAAGAAGATTGGAATGGACACCAGAGGGCAGAAGACCAAGGGGAAGACCGAAGAAGAGATGGGCGGAGTCGGTGGAGGACTCTCTGGAAAGATGTCAGCTACCAAAAATGAGAGTGCTAAAGAGAAGAGGAATAGTGCAGCAGAGGGATGTCTG
>JABUQX010137918.1:0-2500 GCA_015478945.1 Trachelipus rathkii | reverse complement strand
TCGGTCATCCCTGTGATTAAAGTTATATTTAAATTTCATTATTTGTATAACATAACATGAAAATATGTTCTTTGTATGAACATTACATAATTTATTAAAAACGTTTTATGTTTTTGTTAATTTTTATTATTTTTTTAATGTTTATAACATAAAAACATCAATTAATCAATAAATCAAAATTTAATCAACTACACCCCTCCCTCCCTATCCCATCCCAGATAGCAATTTAAGCTTCCAAAAACCTTATCGTACCCTTGCCGTGATACGGATGAAAGGTTGCCGTAAGGGGAAAATGACAAGCCTTAAGCTTATGATAAGGTTACGGTAAGCTTTGCTAGTTGACACCGGAACAGGTGGTTTGTAAGCTTACTCTGTAAGGTTGCTTTAACCGTGCTTCGATTTTGTTATATTTGTTAAAAACCTATAACAACAATTAGTTGTTGCAGTCAACTGCTCTTTTATTTGGCAGAAGAATATAAGAGGAAAGGGCGCTTCATTCAAGGTCAGTCAAATCTCTAAGTAGTCCTTAATATTTGTAAAATCTTAAATATAAAAGTAAATATATATATATATATACTATATAATGAAAATAATATATATATATTATTATTATTATTATATTTATAATATATTATAGATATTATTTTTTTTATTATTATTATTATTATATGTATACATTATCTATATGATTATTATATATATATATATATTATTATATATATTATATATATATTATTATTATATATATATATATATATATATATATATATATATTATTATTATTATTATTTCATATATATATATATTATTATTATTATTATTATTATATATATATATATATATATATATATTATATATATATATATATATATATATATATATATATATATATATATATATATATATATATATATATATATATATATCTTACTATAAATTTATTATATGGTTTTTATTATAGGGTTATTCTTATAAGGTTATTTTAATGTTAGTTAGTATGACTTTGTTGAACCTTAGAGTAACCTTAAGTTTGGCAATTCAAAGTCCCGGTTGGCCGTAAGCTTTACCGCTATCTGGGATGTGATCTATTGGTCAAGGATTAGAGTCATATTTAAAATTCATTATTTCTTTCATAGTCCATTTTTTCAATCAGAACCTTTATATTTTCCTTTCGTTCCCAAAACATAAAACATTTGCTATTTTATTGCTAACTTCTTTTTAAAATTATTATTATTATTTTATTGACCCTAATGTAGTAAAATAGTAAACCAATAGCGCAAAACTAATCATCACTCCTTCCGTCCTGCAATGCTTTATAACGTTACAGGTTAAAGCCATATTTAAACTTCATTTATATTATAAAGAGAAAGATTATCAGTAGGAGAGTCAAGTGGGTTAGCGCGACTTTCGTTTGATGAAAGCCCGCTTTGCTCTTCGAAGAGTATCCTGCAATGATTTCTAGCGAATGAAAATTAGCGAAGAGTGATGGAGAACGAGAATTTTTCCACTCCCGAATACCACTGTCTTAGCCTGATGGCCATGATGAGAAACAAGCACGATCAGACCGATTGAGTTGATGAGGAGAGAAAGATTTAGTTTCGAGAAGGAATGAACCTTGGCTCATCCCATCCAACGATTACAGCTGCCCACTTTTATTCGCAGAAGTCGAGCGTCACCAGGAGACAAAGACAGTCATTCCAATATATAGATTAGCGCTAGAAACAACGCAAGGCCTCCAATCTGCCCGATCAAAGTGCCAGAGAAAACGCGTAGGGCAGGATGGAGCTGTTGGAGAGAAAGTATTAAAATGAGAGATTTAGGTTGTGGTCAAGATTTACCGATTAGGAGCGAAAGTGGTGTATTAAAGAGAGAAGGACTAGTGTGAAACATAGGTCAAGTGTGTTTCAAAGAATTGGTTGGGACTGATCAAGGAATGATGTGAGTGGGTTCTTTTATTATTAGTTGCCTTCTAGATCTTTGATGATGCTGAATAAGATTCGGGCCCCTTCTCGCACACACTAAATCAGTATAGAGAGACTCCACCATTCCAGCATGTGTTACATTCAGAAATACCGCTTAATAGAAGGAGTGTGTTGGATGGAAGCAGATTATAAACCAGTTGCTCGATGAGAGTAGTAAGCATTATTATTCAAAAAAGGGCGAGTAGAAAATCTGTTTCGTTAGAGGAGCAGTAGCAGAGCACATGTTATTGTAGTAGAAAGGAAGAAAGATTTTAGCCATATTAGAAAATCGAGAGTTTAAGGAGTATTCGAGATTCTTACTGTACGTCGTTATGAGGCAGTGTTTATGTTTATAATATTTATAGGCACATTACTCCACCCTTCAGACGGAAAGGTTTATGAAATAAGTTTACGTCTGGCATACGTTTAAGATTAAGGTAAAACATAGTGTGAATTCTTAGCCAATCTAAGTCATCAGACAAAGAGCAAAGGTTAGGGGTTAGAGTTTAGAGAAGGTGATATTTTCGCACCAAGAGGCC
>JABUQX010137915.1:35000-37500 GCA_015478945.1 Trachelipus rathkii | reverse complement strand
TGAACTTAGAACCTCTCGGTGAAGTTTTCTCAACATTGTAAAATTTATTTTCTTTAAAAAAAGGTGGTGTTATATCTCCTGTTAGTAGTATAAACAATTCAGGTTCAAATATTAAATAATATTTAAACAGAAAACAATTTAAAAATATTTATATTATTATTTATAATATTTATAGTATTTATAATATTTATATTATTAAACCATCTACCACAACAGTAATTAATGAGGTTGGAAATTCTGTTTGGGCAACTTAAATTTTTCCCTTCTCTTTACAGCTGTTCCTACTGACCAAAGGTCTTATCCTTCGTTTATTGTTATCTGCCTATTGTATGTATTTCTTTTGGAACTAGAGGGTGCCACAAGGGTCTCACTTCACCTTGCATGTAGTAATATCTTTATATATTATTTCTTCTGAATAGGCTGTAAAAGATCTCATCCATTATTGCTTGTAGTAATGTATGTATATTTTATCTTATCTGAACAGGGTGTAAAGGGTCTCACTCTCATCCATCAATCCTTGCAGTAATATATGTATGTTTATGTTTTTTGGATAGGGTGTACAAGGGTCTCATCCACCCTTGATTTTGCTTGTAGTACTGCCATTATATATTATATTTTCTGAACAGGGTATACATCCTTTGTAGAAATGACTTTATATGTCTTCTGAGCAGTGTTTCAAAGGTATAATCTACCCTTGTATGGAGTAATGGTTTTTCCTATTGGGGGCTGGCCTTTGAGTACTCAGCAATTATGGGATGAGAAAACCGGGAGCTTTAAAAACTAAGCTTCAAGCATATCTTTTTTAGACCGTGGATGGCCTAGTGGATAAGGCGACCGGTTCCTGTTAACTCAGCGACGCGGAGTCCAGTGTTTCGAATCCCACTGATGGAGAGTAAAATCTCCTTTGACTCATTTAAGTCTTCTGAACATGGTGAAAAGTATCTCATACGCCTTTGTATAGAGTACAGCCTTTTAATCTTATAAAGTATAACTCCTATCGATTATCGATATCCTGGAGGATTAATTACGGCAACATTCTTCAGTTGACAGGTTTCCTAAACCTTCTCATGTAGGCTTACTCGTATTATCCCTTCAAACTTTCCAGCCAACTCTGTACTGTGGATTTTTCTTCCTCTGTCTGCTGTCCCCTCTAAAAATAATATTTATTTTTTTTTAAAGATAATAATAAATTTCTTTGTGAATTAATTAAGGTTGGTTTCATTTTACTGATTTTTTTTATATATCTCTCTCTCTCTCTCTCTCTCTCTCTCTCTCTCTCTCTCTCTCTCTCTCTCTGGCATAAAAACTATCTGTCACTCTTCTTTTCCTTTCTTTCATCTTTCTATTTTTTTCTTTTGTTTATCTTCTCTCATTTTTCTTTTATCTCTCTCTTTCTCTCTCTCTCTCTCTTGTTCTATTTTCCTTTTTTCCGTTCCCTCCCATATATACATATATATATATATTGATATTATTATTATTGGTTGGGTTGAAGATAAGTTATTGTTGTTGGTTGATAGCAGTTATTATATACATACATATATATTATATTATTATATACATATATATATACATATATATATTATTAATATTTATATTATTATTATAGTATATATATAGATTTTTATTGTTATTATTTTTATATAAATACATAGTATATATATATATATATATATATATATATATATTTTTATATATATATATATATATATATATATAGTATATATTAAGGTTATTACATATATATATATATATATATATATATATATATATAAGTTATAAGGTTATATATATATATAGAGAGAGAGAGAGAGAGAGAGAGATGAAAAAGATATATATATATATATATAAGATATATATATATATATATATATATATATAGAAATATATTGTTATATATATATATATATATATTAGTTGTTGTATATATATATATCAGTGGCGGCTCGTGAACCGAAAACATGGGGAGGCACTCTCAATATATATATATATATATATACAGCAGTTACAGCAGTTATATATATATATATATATATATATATATTGTTATATATATATAGGATATATATATATATATATATATATATATATATATATATATATATATATATATATATATAGGCGAGATGGTGCTACTCGTGCTACTCGTGCTTAGCACGAGTTATTATTATAGAAATGAACGATATTCTTCAAATTTTGCAGTTATGATAAAATTCTCTTATTTTTTTGTGAAAATAGGTCATCTGAAAGAATACATTACATTGTACAAATGAAAGATTATGTAAAATTTAAACAAAAAGTGTAAGCATCATCGCCATTGAATAACCCTATTTTTAATCAATTATAAATTGTAACGGCTCGTACCTCTCCAAAAATGCAGAGAGCAAATTGTTTTTTTTTCCTGTCTAAGAATCTAATAAAACACTCGTTTAATTTAAGAAAAAAAATTAAAATAAACATTTACTTGTTCTTAATGCACATTTCGGATAAAAATAATTCATAT
>JABUQX010137915.1:20000-22500 GCA_015478945.1 Trachelipus rathkii | reverse complement strand
ACTCCTAAAAGATTTTTATTTATTTTTTTTTTTTCAAAATTCAGAAATGAGAATACATTTTAACTCCAGAAGCGATTTTAAATTTTATTGCAGATTTGAACAAAAGTTGGTGACATGTTGGTTATACTGCTTGACCTTTTCATGGGTTGAAGAGTCTACCGAGTAAAAGAAAAGAAAACTAGTACACGACCTTTCTTTTCACTGGAACAGAATGCTTAAAAAAAAGTCTTCTTGTCTCTAATTAAACAACGGCAAATCACTCTACTTGCCTAATCACCTACTTCCTTGTCTACTCACCCCATTTGCCTAATCACTCTACTTCTGTTTAATCACTCTACTTGGCTAGTCCACACTACTTGTCTAATCATCACCTACTTGCCTAATCACTCTACTTGTCTAATCACTCTACTTGGCTAATCACTCTACTTGCCTAATCACTCTACTTGTCTAATCACTCTACTTGTCTAATCACTCTACTTGCCTAATCACTCTACTTGCCTAATCATTCTCACTGCCTAATCACCAACTCGCCTAATCAAATCACCTCTACTCTATCTAATCACTCTACTCTGCCTAATCACTCTACTTGTCAAACCACTCTACCTCACCAATCCCCTACTCTGCCTAATCACTCTACTTGGTTCAATCACTCTACTTGTCTAATCATTCTACTTGCCTAATCACTATGTTTGTCTACCACTACTTGCTTAATCACCTACTTCTGCCTTTGCATATAACCTATCTAACTGAATTACCTCTCATCAACGGTTCTAAAATAGCATGTCTTCACTATTATATTAATTCTTGCTTAATCTCAATATCAACTATTGTCTTTCAATATTTTTTTCTGTTGATAGCTCTTCCATACTGGTGTATAGCAGGTTGCTATTGGAGTATAAGGTTGTTGTTGCATATGCTGGGTTATAGTTATATATAGTGCTAAGGTTAAGGTTATAAGGTTATATATATATATATATATATATATATATATATATATATATATATATATATATAGAGAGAGAGAGAGAGAGAGAGAGAGAGAGAGAGAGAGAGAGAGAAAGAGAGAGAGAAAGAGAGAGAGAGAGAGAGAGAGAGAGAGAGAGAGAGAGAGAGAGAGAGAGAGAGAGAGAGAGAGAGAGAGATTGAGAAATTCTGCTAGTTTTCCAATATCTGCATTGGCATGTTGTCTGATACATGTGAATGTAAAAATATAAAAGTCTTTTTTTGCTACTTGTTAGAAAATTTAGTGACTTTAATGATCAGCTGCCCAGAAATAAATAGACTAATACCGGCTGAGGTTGTGACAGTAAATTTGAATCGCACTGCTTTCATCATTTTCTGTTTTTAATTTATTGCTGTATTACTGTACGTGTGAGTATATTCGCTAGAGATAAACTGTTGAAGCAACTGAGCGAAATGGCATTCTCGTTCACGTGTCATTTGGGTTACTTCGATATTGTATCCAATGACATAGCAAAGTGTACACTTTGCAATCGTAATTATTCTCGGAAAGGAAGAATGATATCTGGGTTAAGAACTATCTAAGCAACAAACACAAGGAAAATGTAGAAAGGAAAATGAGTAAAAGAGGAAAGGATCTCCAATTCCAAGTTTAAGAATGAAGCAGATTACTCTTAAAACTTTGATAGAAAATACAAAGATATGGGACAATTAAAAACAAAAAAACACACAAAGATGGATAGTAGTAAAATTGCAGTAATGATAGTAATGGACGATCTTCCGTTTCCCTCACGTTGAAGATCTTGACTTTGTGCTGGTAATGAAAGAAACAGGTCCCTTTATACCCACTACGATAAAGGAAAAACCACAAATATTTGTGAGAAAAATATTTGACTGCGCTAAAACTAAAGTTTCAGAATTAATAACCTCTATCAAACAATCATCCAAGTTAGCTTTCTCCACCGACGAATGGTCAGATAATTAGTTAGGAGTTTTTTGTTATTCTAACTAGTCATGTCGTAGACAAGGATTTCAAACGCCAAAATTTTGTGTTGTGCGCTGAACCACCCACTGAACGTCACAATTGTGACATAATTATAGGATGTTAGCGAAATGGAACCTATCTCCAGATGATGTTCTCTGTGTCATGAGAGATGTTGGTGCCAATATAAAGAAAATTCTGTTTCTTTCTTGAGTGAATAACACAAACTCCGTCAGTCATCAACTGCACCTTAACATTAGAAATGGTGTGACATCTCAAACATCAGTCAGCTAGGTTCTCTCAAAATATTGGTCAATTGATAGACACTTTAATCATTCGACCATTACTCAAGAAAAACTAATGGAATACATAGTTTACAGCTAAGTGGAACAGTTACCACGCACCGGAACATCTATCTGCAGACAAAAAGGATGCAATCCAACTTAATGAATATGACTGCTTGTGTGACAGGCCTAATAATAGCAAATCTTAACATCCCATTACAATTTATTCTAACTCCAATTATATCACTGTACTCCAACCCTTTGAAAGATATCA
>JABUQX010137915.1:12500-15000 GCA_015478945.1 Trachelipus rathkii | reverse complement strand
AATAGTAATAATAGTAGAAATAACAATACCTAGTAATAATAGTAAAAATTTCAGTATTAATAATTGTTAAATCACAATCGAAAAAATCTATATAAGCTGAGAGATTAGTAATAAGAGTAGTAATAATAGTAGTAATAACAATAGTGGAAGTACTAGTAGTAATAACAACAACAGTAATAATAGGAGAAATAACGGAAGTAATATTTAATAATTCAAATTCGAAATGAAAATAGGATAATAATAAGAATAGTAATAATATTAGTAATAACAACAGTAATAATAGTAGAAATAACAATAGTAATAATAGTAGAAATAACAGTAGTAATAATAGTTAATTCAAAATCGAATTCTGAGGTGAAGAGCGCATGCGTATGACCGGGTTCATCATGAAGGTCACCACTAGTTCGTGTTGAGACGTCTTCGAGGACGGTTGTGTCCGCTCCAGGAGACCTATCAATCATGTTATATAGGTAGTGAGGAATACTTGTGTGGTTATAGCAAGGAAGAGAAAAAATATATATACTGAATAATATTTTGAGTAATAGTTGTAAAATAATATTAAAATATTTTGATAATATTTAAACTTTTAAATTTTAATAATTTTCAAATTTAAATTTTTTTTTTGAATTTTAAATTTTTGAAAAAGGCAAAATTTACATTATATATATATATATATATATATATATAGTTAGTTAGTTTAAAGAAGAGTATATATATATATAGTTGAGTTAGATATAGTATATATATATATATATATATATATATAGCAGCAGTATATATATATATATATATATATATATATATATATATATAAGAGTATATATATATTAAGTTATAATATATATATATATATAATATATATATATATATATATATATATTTGTCTCAAGTGAAAAATATATATCAATAGTGTTAAATATTTTTGTGAATTATATTTTGGAAATTAAATAATAATAATAATAATAATAATAATAATAATAATAATAATAATAATAATAATAATAATAATACTAACAAACTCACAATAATAATAATAATAATAATAATAATAATAATAATACAATAATAATAATAATAATAATAATAATAATAATAATAATAATAATAATTAATAGCATCAGTATTAGTAGTTACCAATCATGGATGTCGATCAGACGAGGATCCTCCCCATCCACTTCCAGGGGGTCCAAAAATCAGGCATTCAATTTTGCACCGCTGCTTTCATTCTAATCAGGTCAAGAGAGCCTTCAAGAAGAAAAGAGCCAAGATGAAAAGGTATTTCATTATTATTATTATTATTATTATTATTATTATTATTATTATTATTATTATTATTATTATTATTATTATTATTATTATTATTATTATTATTATTATTATTATTATTATTATTATTATTATTTTTATTGTTATTATTTTTATTGTTATTATTATTATTGATTATAATTTTTTTAATTATTATTATTATTATTATTATTATTATTATTATTATTATTATTATTATTATTATTATTATTATTATTATTATTATTATTATTATTATTATTATTATTATTATTATTATTATTATTGTTACTGTTATTGTTATTGTTATTATTATTATTATTGTTATTATTGTTATTATTATTATTATTATTATTATTATTATTATTATTATTATTATTATTATTATTATTATTATTATTATTATTATTATTATTGTTATTTTTATTGTTATTATTATTATTATTTATAATTTTTTAATTATTATTATTATTATTATTATTATTATTATTATTATTATTATTATTATTATTATTATTATTATTATTATTATTATTATTATTATTATTATTATTATTATTATTATTATTTTTATTGCTATTATAATTGTCTTATTTTACTTACCAATGTTGTTGGGTTATTGGCTATTATTGTTGGGATGTAGTTTCCATGTTAATGTTGTTAGTCTTTTTATTTATTATTATTATTATTATTATTATTATTATTATTATTATTATTATTATTATTATTATTATTATTATTATTATTATTATTATTATTATTATTATTATTATTATTATTATTATTATTATTATTATTATTATTATTATTATTGTGTTTTTTGAGTATGTGAATCTTTACTCATATCCAACACTACTCAACAATAATAATAATAATAATAATAATAATAATAATAATAATAATAATAATAATAATAATAATAATAATAATAATAATAATAATAATAATAATAATAATAAAAAAATATACAAAATCTATAAACTATTGCAATGAGAGTGGATGTAACGCCACTTACATTGGTTATACGACGAATACACTTCGGCAGCGTATGTTGCAGCACAAGTACAAACCAAGTAAGATACAACACCATATGCAGGAAGAACATAAAAAATTACACAATAATGAAATAGTAAATTACTTTAAAATTTTGAATAAAAAGAGGGAATTTTCTGATCTTAGACTGGCGGAGTCCCTTCTTATAAGAAAACATAGACCG
>JABUQX010137915.1:5000-7500 GCA_015478945.1 Trachelipus rathkii | reverse complement strand
ATGCTTTGACCGACAACCATCACGTTGTGTACCAATTTAACTGTCCTGAGTCAGACTGTACGTCGACATATATTGGTTACACGACGAATCGATTGTCGGACAGGGCATATCAACATCGCTACAGTCCCAGCAAAATCTTTGAACATTTCAAAACGGCACATGGTCAATCAACTATTAGCAATATTTCTAAACACTTCACAATAATATACGGATCATGTGAAGTCCAGAAACTTAAAATTGCGGAGGCCTTTTACATCAAAACACGCAGACCAGACATTAACATAAAATTTAATGTATTATCTGTTAGACTAAATATCATTTGATTTAATTATTATATATTAATTTAAGACTCATTCGCTCATAAGAATCAATCCTCTGAAGATGTCTCAAGTTTAGAGACGAAACGCGTCGGGAAATGTAAATAAATATATCTTCTTCTTCTCATGTAAATTGTTTTCAAAGATTATTTTAAGAAAATTAAACTGTGTACAGAAATAACTATTTAGAAACTTGGAAATAAAATCAAAAACTTATAATAATAATAATAATAATAATAATAATAATAATAATAATAATAATAATAATAATAATAATAATAATAATAATAATAATAATAATAATAATAATAATAATAATAATTTTAATAATAATAATAATAATAATAATAATAATAATAATAATAATAATAATAATAATAATAATAATAATAATAATAATAATAATAAGGACACTTTCAAAGTAGTTTCCCATTAAATAATTATCAAAGAAAACTTAAATTTTTGTAATTTTTTTTTATTTGTTTCAACTTTTTTCATAATATTGAATACTTTATAAAGTGTATATTATAACTAAAGTAAGGAACTTTAATTGACTTATTTTTGTAAAAAAAGTAAAATTTACTATTGTATTTCACTGATTCTAATAGTAATTTACGAATTTATAATTTTTTTATTAATTTATTATATTTGCAAAGTCCGAAGTTTGAACGAAATTTTAAAGTTCCGAGGCTTTAATACGAGAAAAAAATCGCTCAAATACGGCTTCAGCGACAAACATAGAGATGAGCTTTGTATGTTATATCATTATACATTTCTTGCGCTTGATTGGCTGAGAGATGTGAACATTATATAACAATACTGATAATGTGCTCGCAATTGATGCGAAAAATTTAGAGATTACCTGAGCATGTTATATTAATATTAATTCATTTTAACTGATCCGCTTTTTCAAGCGCATTTATATATATATATATATATATATATATATATATATATATATATATATATATATATATATATATATATATATATATATATATATATATATAATGAAAATGAAAATAATAATGAAATTTGAAAAAAGGATTGATTTATTTTTTATCTCATCTGGTCAGTCATCTCCGCATCAATAGATGACTGGACGCTTCGCCACTGATATATATATATATGAGTAGTAGTTAGCAGAAAGTGTCTATATATATGTCTATATATTTATTATATATATATATATATATATATATATATATATATATATTATTTATATATATATATATATTATATATATATATATATATATATTATTGTCAGTGTATGACCGCAGTAACTTTTACTCACTGTGCTCGCTGCTCTCTCTCCTCTATATATAAGAAGAAGAATAGGCATATATATAGCAGCATATATATATATATATATATATATATATATATATATATATATATATATATATATATATATATATATATATATATGGTATATTTGTAGATATACTTGAGATATTCCTGCTAAATCGTTTTTTATGTAAATACTTTCTTTAAATGGCTACCAATTATAATATCTACAATATTTTATAATCATTATAATAACTAATATTTTTCATTTCATTATTCTTAAGTATTTTATTATTTTTTTAATTATTTTATTTGTTTAATTAAATATTATTTTTTATAAAATCATTATTTATAATGTATAGTATTTAAACATTATATTTACCAACATAGATTTATAAACAATTTTTGGTACTCTTAAATTGAGACACGTTTCCGATCCCCGCTCTTTGATATGAGCAGAGATGCTCCCATTCAGTGGTGGCTCGTGGTTCTTGTGCAAGGGGGTGCTTCTTTATATTTTTCGTTTTAATTTTGCATAATCTTTTATATTTATTATGTACTAATTTCAAAAAAAAAGAAAATTTTATCGTAAACATTATGAAATTTGCAAAAACAGATAGTTTCCCTTATAATGTTAAATCGTGGTAGAGAATAGTATGGTTTCATTAACCAGTGCTTCGATATATATATATATATATGTTATATATATATACATATATATATATATATATATATATATATATATATATATAAAGAACAAGAGTTATATTTAAATATATATATATATATATATATATATATATATATATATATATATATATATATATATATATATATATATATATTGTGTACTAATTTTTTCTCCTGCAAATTTTTGTGGGAAAAAGAGGAAAA
>JABUQX010137914.1:10000-21280 GCA_015478945.1 Trachelipus rathkii | reverse complement strand
CTCTCACTCTTCTTATATTACTATCTATACTATATATCTATATCTTATTAGATATCTATCTATATCTTACTTACTATATCTATATCTCATCTTACTTCGGATTAGTAAAATATATATGCAGCGCTTGGCCTTATTACACAGTAACTCAGCAGAACGTAGCGATGTAGAAGCTTCTCTCGCCCTTTTCAAAATGGACCCATGCCAAAAGAGCAGTAACGAGAATCTCTAAACAACTTATGAAAACATATGTAACATGAAAAATGTAGTGAAATATATTATGATATATTAACATCTGAATATAGGGGTCGTTTAGTTCAATATTTTTGTGGTTGTGTTGGTTACTGGTTGATAAATGAGATGTAAATTTATCAAGCTTTGTGCATAATCTTTTTCTCTCCCTTCTCTTCACTCTCTCAATAGATTAAGGATTACTAATGCTTTACGACCACAGAAAGCATTTCGCGATAAGAGTTTCAGGGACGGTCATTGTATATTTGCGTTGCACTGGAGTTGCTATGGATTTGCGTCTCCTTCATAGCCAGAGTGATATTTCAAAATGTGGGACTGTCACTTGCCACTCGCCTTGTCTTCTCGCGAGCCTCTTTCCAATGCAATCGCGATAGTCGGCTATCCTCCTTCTCCTGCTTGAAACGTCGCGTTCGTCTCGATTCCTAGGCCAAAGATAAAGGGAATGTTTGTGGATGCCCCGGCATTATAAACATTTCATTAGACACTCCTCCGCTGGAATATATTTACAACATGATCTTCCGTATCGTTCGTGACCTCAGTATCTTCCGTAAGAAGTATTTCTGATATATATTCGTTAATTTAAGTAGGAAATTGGAATATCATCTCGAGCCATATAATCTTACCTCAGTTTATCTCTGATTACGTAATTCACTTTGTAATGAATTGCTAGACCTGATGATCTTCACATTTTACCGTCCTCTCTGATTTTTGATCCTCTTCTCTTGCAAGAACATTTGCGAAAATATATTGACCTTGATGGCGTAGACGAGATGCGAGGTCACACGAGTATCACACAAAAATTAATTTTGTTTAGGTGCGGATAACCCTTTGTTTATATTTGGGTACAGTTCATTAATCGGAAATCTCAAAAAATTAAGCGTGTTTTTAATAAGTGGTATAGAATATCTATTTTATCGTATGATTGAATGCAAACATATTGGTGGATTAATCTGGTTTTATATATCTTGCACGTGCTCAAATAACGTCATGTAAGAAGAAAATATACTCTATAAAAGGAAAAATAAAAGAAACTGTTGAGCTATGTCTTTTAATATATAGAATCGAGTAATAGATCTCTGTCCATAATATTCGCGGTGTGTGACACTAATGTTCCTTACGAGCGCACTGGTGAATATAGAATATGTTATAACGCTTTAAATCACTAATTATAACTCATCCTCTTAACGGTATCCGCACCAAGTCTCGCTCGGTGTGTTTTAAATAACTTAATCTGACCCAGAATTACTGTTATACTCACTGCTTCCGATCTAAGCGAGAAGCTCATGCATCTTGAGGCTTTAACCCAGCGGAATCTATACGTGGTGTATGAAGTACGTTTATAATACGTTTGAATAGGTCGTGCTTATATGATTGCTCTCAACGACAACTCGGGGTATTCTTCTCGTAAATTGCCCCAAAACAACTTTAAATTTGTGTCCTAGTTATTCTCTCTCTCTCTCTCTCTCTCTCTCTCTCTCTCTCTCTCTCTCCTCTCTCTCTCTCTCTCTCTCTCTCTCTCTCTCTCTCTCTCTCTCTCTCTCTCTCTCTCTCTCTCTCTCTCTCTCTCTCTCTCTCTCTTTTTTTTTATCATCATTCATTAAAATTTTTATTTAAGAATGGAAAATACCGATTTATATAAACTTGAGTATATATAAATGGAGAAGGTGATCTTCAATGTCGTTGCGAATTTAATTTCTTTTTTAAATTCAAGTTCGAGTCCTTCAAGAAAATCCAAGTGTTAAAAAAATGTTCAAATTGTTTTGCTCCACTGCCGAGATCCAAAATTATAACTTATGAGACAGTGAAAACAATTTTATCTCTTGGATTAAAAATGTTTTCATTTTTTCCCCGGAGTGATTAGCATTTAATTAATTTTTTGTATATTTCGATAACTGATGCAATTTTGGATAACCGCGAGATGTTTGTTAAACAAAAAAAGGATTGAGTGATAACTACCATATCTTCATATGTAATTTTAAATAATCGATGTCAGCTTTTTATGAAAATGTTAATTTGGAACACTTCGTCTAGCACAGATTTAAGTGTAATTGTAATGTCTTAAGCTACTAGCGCATGTCTGTGAAGAGCACAGTGACCTGTGTTGTATTTTTTCCATGTTTTTTTTATTCGCGTCACCACTTCTGACAGTTCTCCAACAATTGTTATGTCAAAATCACTATGCACATCAGCCAATTTGTCAAAACCTTTACTGTACGTGTTCATGAAATTATGGATACATTTAAAGATATTCTTACCAGCTGAATGAGTTTGTAAACTTTAGCATATAAGCAAATCTTCTTCAACCCCTTTACCAAAATCATTCATTAATTACAAAATAACAGCAAAAGTGCAGGACTTGCAACATCAGATGATTAGTCTAACAGCAGTGAGAACCCATTACATTGATGCAACTGGGAAATGAGCTATCTGTACGGTTACGTCATTATCAAGAGCAAAAATACGACGCGAGACTGTGTTGTTGGAAAGTGCCACAACCTCAACTTTTTTTAAATGCCACCCTTCACTTAAAATATATGAAGCTTTATTTTGTTAACTACTGCTTTGAGATAACTGACCCTATAAGCAGCATCTGTGGCGTTTTCGTATTCAGTTGTAATTTTTTTTTTTTTAATGAATCGTTTAACTTTGTTTTACTCCTCAAGCTTTCATTTCAAAAAAGCAATGTTCTTGTCTATATACTAGAAGTGGTTTTGCTTATAACGATGCAATTTAGCAGGTGCTGTAGATAAGGACCGACCGGGGCAGGAATTTTGCCGGGGCCGGGGCTGCTCTATTTTAGCCGGGGCCGGGGCCGGGGCCGGGGCCGGGGCCGGGGCCGGGGTTAGCTAAAATTAGAAATGCAAGTCAAAAACACTGAAAGTCTTAAAACTTAGGATGAAAATTAAATATAATTTCAATTAATTAATAATTTTAATTATAAAAAAGGAATTCATTTAATTAATTCAATTAAATAAATATTTTAGAAAGAAATTTTTTAGAAAATAATTGATTTTCTAGAAGAATAAGTTTGTAATATATATATATATATATATATATATATATATATATACTATATATATATATATAATATATAATATATATTATATATATTATATTATATATATAATATATATATATATAATATATATATATATATAAATTCAATTAAATAAATAATTTAAAAGAAATTTCAGAAAATATTTGATTTTCTTGAAGATATTACTTTAAATAAATAAACATTATATTTTTAACAACTTCGAAGCCCAATTAGGCTCCCCCCACTCGATAGTATTATATAATATATATATATATATATATTATATATATATATATAAGATATATTAATATATATATTATATAGTATATAATATATATATATATATATATATATATATATATTATATATAAATTAGATTAAAATAAACCCTTGAGGTAATAAATCTTCAAAGCGATTAGATCATATTATAATATTTTTATTAAATTATAACCAATTCACATTAAATTATTAACAATTATTATCAAGCTTTCATGGGCATGCTCGCCTCACTTCTTCGGGACTGAACTGATGTGTTTTTGATTCTTGATGATTTTGACTATTAAATTTGTTGGCTACTTGGTCGATCTGGCTACTTCATAGTGATGAAATTTTCTTGGGTTAAACTTTTTTTAGCATTTTGTTGAGAGAGGTCGATTCTTTTAGGTAAAGATTTGTGATATCGTCCAGAAGAACTTCACCTCTTTGTAAATTGAAATTTTTTGTGTTTTTTATTATAAATGATTCTATGAGTTTTCTGTTTTCGGTGTTTGGAATGGGTATTATGATATTAGCTGAGTTAGGATTAATTTTATGGTTATTATTTTGTCGGTGTTGGACTAATGAAGATGATTGTTTATCGTCCTTTAGATCGGATTTAAAGGACGATAAACAATCATCTTCATTAGTCCAACACAAGTGTTTGAACAGTTTTCACAATTTATTTTGTAAATGCCTGCTTGAGTATTTAGGTTATTGTCTTTAGGTTTCAAAACATGTTTTAGTACTATATTGTTAGATTTGACTGTGTTTATGTAATTAGGGATGTAATTATGGATAATTGATTTTTGTAAATTTGGGACGGGTAAAATATTAGTAAAGTTGTTATCAGTATTACTTATTGCATGTAAATATTTGTTTTTAGCTTTTTTTAAAGATTTGTTGATGTATTTTACGGGGTAATTTAATTTAAGGAAAATATTTTTTAACGTTTTAATTTCAGAGGATAATTTTTGTGTACTGCATAGTTTATGTGCTCGTAAAAATAAATTACTTAATATTGCAACTTTGGTAGAAATGTCGTGGAATGAGAACCAGTGAGTGTACGAAGGGTTTGATGTGGGTTTACGATATATGTTGAAAATAGGTAACTGATCTTTTTTCCAAGTTATTTGTAGATCTAGGAAATGTATTTTGTTATTTTCAGATGTTTCTAATGTAAATTTTATATTCTCATGTATATTGTTAATAAAATTTAAAATTGTGTTTGTATTTATTGTTCCTGGTATCATGGCAAACACGTCGTCTACATATCTTAACCATATTACTTGTGAAAAATTTGGAAAAATGTGATAGGTTTCTATTAATTCCATAAAGATGTTGCTGAATATTGGTGACAAAGAGGATCCCATACATAAACCTGAGACTTGTTTATAGAATTTATCTTGGAATGAAAAATAAGAATGGTCAAGTGTAAGTTGGATTAACTGTTTAATAATCGGAAAAGAAAGTTGTAAGTTTATATCATTTTGAGAAATATGTTGTTCCAAAAGATTTAATGTGTAATCAACGGGTACTTTAGTAAATAAAGAGGTGACATCAAAGCTGACTATATTATAATTTGAAAATATTTTGTTTTGTACTTTTTGTATAAAATGCTCAGAGTTTTTTAGGTGGGCAGTCAATATGTTTCCTAACAGTGGTTGTAGTTTTGAGGCTAACCATTTGGATAGGTTTTGGGTTATACAATTGATGTTGGATATTATTGGTCTGAGAGGTATGTTTTCTTTGTGTATTTTGGGAATGGCGTAAAAACGGGAGAGAGTAGGTAAATAGGCATTAAATTTTTGGATAAGGTCTGTATGTGTAGGGATGATTTTTGAAAGGGCATTATTAAATTGTTGTTGTGAATTTTTTAAGGGGTTTTTATTGATGATAGTATAGGTATTAGTATCATTTAATAAATTATAGGATTTGTTTAAGTATTCAATAGTATTCAGTATTACAATGCAGTTACCTTTATCCGATCTGCTGATGGTGATCTCTCTATTCTGTTGGAGGTTTTTTAAAGCTCTGGAGAATCTAATTGGGTATCCTGTTTTTTTCAAAAAATCTTTTTGTAGTTTTAATAATACACCAAATAATGTGTCATTGTTAGTATCTCTGTTTTGGTTATACTTTTTCCACTGGTTGAAATTTTTGGTTAGATGGGTCCATGGATCCAGGTTTGGCATAGCAAATCCTAAGCCATAGCTTAGTAATGCTTTTTCCGTTTTGTCAAGAACATAATTTGAATAATTTTTGATAGTGTCTTGATTCGTTTGTGTGCTCCAAAGGCTGTTTTCAAACAATCGATCCAGTTTATTATTGTGTAAAGTTCTCCTTGCAGAAATCTTTCTATTTTTTATTTGACATGCATAGTCCAACATGGCGGTAAACATATGAAGCTCATCGAAATTGCTGAAGAAAAATTGTTGAAAATGTTTATAGTTCCAGTAATTTGTTCTAAATTTTCTTTTGATTTCCACATTTATCTCTTGTATTTTATTGAGAAGTAGATGATAGTATATGTCAGGGAATGGATGATTTCTGTCAACATATACACTCTTAGGAATGAAACTTCTCGGGATAACGCAGTCGTTCAAACAATTTGTAATAAATCTAAGGTTGCATTTCGCCAGATTAGCAGCAATGAGAGAATCTAGATATTTGTAGAACTTCTTTTTTAGGTTATAGTTTAAATTTAAAAAAATAGTTACCTCTTGTTGTATATCGGGCTCCATATTGTATAGATGTTATTAAACTACTGCCTTCTCGTAGTTAATTAGTATAGATTAAATAAACCCTTGAGGTAATAAATCTTCAAAGCGATTAGATCATATTATAATATTTTTATTAAATTATAACCAATTCACATTAAATTATTAACAATTATTATCAAGCTTTCATGGGCATGCTCGCCTCACTTCTTCGGGACTGAACTGATGTGTTTTTGATTCTTGATGATTTTGACTATTAAATTTGTTGGCTACTTGGTCTAGATTCTCTCATTGCTGCTAATCTGGCGAAATGCAACCTTAGATTTATTACAAATTGTTTGAACGACTGCGTTATCCCGAGAAGTTTCATTCCTAAGAGTGTATATGTTGACAGAAATCATCCATTCCCTGACATATACTATCATCTACTTCTCAATAAAATACAAGAGATAAATGTGGAAATCAAAAGAAAATTTAGAACAAATTACTGGAACTATAAACATTTTCAACAATTTTACTTCAGCAATTTCGATGATCTTCATATGTTTACCGCCATGTTGGACTATGCATGTCAAATAAAAAATAGAAAGATTTCTGCAAGGAGAACTTTACACAATAATAAACTGGATCGATTGTTTGAAAACAGCCTTTGGAGCACACAAACGAATCAAGACACTATAAAAAATTATTCAAATTATGTTCTTGACAAAACGGAAAAAGCATTACTAAGCTATGGCTTAGGATTTGCTATGCCAAACCTGGATCCATGGACCCATCTAACCAAAAATTTCAACCAGTGGAAAAAGTATAACCAAAACAGAGATACTAACAATGACACATTATTTGGTGTATTATTAAAACTACAAAAAGATTTTTTGAAAAAAACAGGATACCCAATTAGATTCTCCAGAGCTTTAAAAAACCTCCAACAGAATAGAGAGATCACCATCAGCAGATCGGATAAAGGTAACTGCATTGTAATACTGAATACTATTGAATACTTAAACAAATCCTATAATTTATTAAATGATACTAATACCTATACTATCATCAATAAAAACCCCTTAAAAAATTCACAACAACAATTTAATAATGCCCTTTCAAAAATCATCCCTACACATACAGACCTTATCCAAAAATTTAATGCCTATTTACCTACTCTCTCCCGTTTTTACGCCATTCCCAAAATACACAAAGAAAACATACCTCTCAGACCAATAATATCCAACATCAATTGTATAACCCAAAACCTATCCAAATGGTTAGCCTCAAAACTACAACCACTGTTAGGAAACATATTGACTGCCCACCTAAAAAACTCTGAGCATTTTATACAAAAAGTACAAAACAAAATATTTTCAAATTATAATATAGTCAGCTTTGATGTCACCTCTTTATTTACTAAAGTACCCGTTGATTACACATTAAATCTTTTGGAACAACATATTTCTCAAAATGATATAAACTTACAACTTTCTTTTCCGATTATTAAACAGTTAATCCAACTTACACTTGACCATTCTTATTTTTCATTCCAAGATAAATTCTATAAACAAGTCTCAGGTTTATGTATGGGATCCTCTTTGTCACCAATATTCAGCAACATCTTTATGGAATTAATAGAAAAACCTATCACATTTTTCCAAATTTTCCACAAGTAATATGGTTAAGATATGTAGACGACGTGTTTGCCATGATACCAGGAACAATAAATACAAACACAATTTTAAATTTTATTAACAATATACATGAGAATATAAAATTTACAATAGAAACATCTGAAAATAACAAAATACATTTCCTAGATCTACAAATAACTTGGAAAAAAGATCAGTTACCTATTTTCAACATATATCGTAAACCTACATCAAACCCTTCGTACACTCACTGGTTCTCATTCCACGACATTTCTACCAAAGTTGCAATATTAAGTAATTTATTTTTACGAGCACATAAACTATGCAGTACACAAAAATTATCCTCTGAAATTAAAACGTTAAAAAATATTTTCCTTAAATTAAATTACCCCGTAAAATACATCAACAAATCTTTAAAAAAAGCTAAAAACAAATATTTACATGCAATAAGTAATACTGATAACAACTTTACTAATATTTTACCCGTCCCAAATTTACAAAAATCAATTATCCATAATTACATCCCTAATTACATAAACACAGTCAAATCTAACAATATAGTACTAAAACATGTTTTGAAACCTAAAGACAATAACCTAAATACTCAAGCAGGCATTTACAAAATAAATTGTGAAAACTGTTCAAACACTTATATAGGAGAAACAAACAACATTAAAATTAGAATCAGTCAACATAAATCCGATCTAAAGGACGATAAACAATCATCTTCATTAGTCCAACACCGACAAAATAATAACCATAAAATTAATCCTAACTCAGCTAATATCATAATACCCATTCCAAACACCGAAAACAGAAAACTCATAGAATCATTTATAATAAAAAACACAAAAAATTTCAATTTACAAAGAGGTGAAGTTCTTCTGGACGATATCACAAATCTTTACCTAAAAGAATCGACCTCTCTCAACAAAATGCTAAAAAAAGTTTAACCCAAGAAAATTTCATCACTATGAAGTAGCCAGATCGACCAAGTAGCCAACAAATTTAATAGTCAAAATCATCAAGAATCAAAAACACATCAGTTCAGTCCCGAAGAAGTGAGGCGAGCATGCCCATGAAAGCTTGATAATAATTGTTAATAATTTAATGTGAATTGGTTATAATTTAATAAAAATATTATAATATGATCTAATCGCTTTGAAGATTTATTACCTCAAGGGTTTATTTAATCTATACTAATTAACTACGAGAAGGCAGTAGTTTAATAACATCTATACAATATGGAGCCCGATATACAACAAGAGGTAACTATTTTTTTAAATTTATTACCTAAAAAAGAAGTTGTATAAATATATATATATATATATATATATATTATATCATATAATAATATATATATATTGAGATAAATGTATACCTGAAAAAAGGAATTAAAAAAAACCAAAGATGATCTACTGAATCAAATCACCGGTGAGACATTTTTATTAAAAAAAGAGTGACAAGATCAAATGATATACTTTTTAGTAAATATAATACTCAGCCACTAATTAAAGTTTTTTCTTGTTTTTCATAAAAATGTGTGTTATAAAACTATAAATATTTCATATGTGATATGATCAAAATTTTCATATAGATATCTTGAAGGTGGAGAGAGCAGAAAACATTTCATGCATGTTGAAGAAAATCCAATAACAGCTGTAGCTACAATTTTAGATCCGAGGTATAAAGCTGCTGGATTTCAGGGAAAAGATAGGGCCAAAAAAAGCAAAAGAGAAATATTACTTCCTTAAGTAAATGAAATGTCAAAGGGTGATATAGAAACATGTGAATTGGCCGCCTGGTAGGTATTAAATATATATATATATATATATAATAATATATATATATATATATATATAATATAAATATATATATATATATATATATATATATTATATAATATATTATATATATATAATATATTTATATTATATATATAATATATATTTATCATCTCTCATATACTATATATATATATTATATAGGTTTAATCGTTTGAAAAATACTGGTAACAATAAATTACATTTTCAAGACCTGCGTATAACTTAAAATTTAAGATTTTTCAGCAACCTAACATATGATCAACACACATATTTGTGGGATGCTTGTTCTTGCCAGACTCTGAGGATTCAAAAGCGTAGTTCAGGACTATGTCCAAATTTAACTGAATCTGCGCTCATTGAACTGAATAAATATATTAAAATGAAAAAAATTGACATCAACGAGGCCCCTCTTGCCTTCTGGAAGGCAAACAAGAATGATCTTCCTATATTGGCAGGACTGGCAAAAGTATTTTTATGCCCACCAGCAAGCTCCAGTGCTAGTGAAAGAGAATTCAAGGTAGGGAAACTAATCCAAAAAGACAGAATTCAGTTATTGCCAAAGAATGTTGAAGTTTTATTATTTTTAAAATATAATCTTAGGGCAGTATCATATTCAACTTCCCTTCCCTCTGTTCCTGAAGGTTTTTCTTTTCCAAATTCAAAAATTTATGATGTAGGTGCTGCTCATTAAGATTTTGATAGTGATTTTGATTAACGAATTAATTAATTGCAGGATTTTTATGTTATGTTTATAATTTGCATCAATTTATAACAAAGGAGTAATGAATTAAATTATATTTTTTTATTTTGTTTGATTTAAACCTCTATTATTAGTGTAAATTTACAGTTAACCCGGTAGAAAACTCCGCGTTTTGCCTGATTTTGGCCGGGGCGCCCGTTCGGTTTCTAGCTGTTAGAGCTGTTTTTGCAAAAACCTGATGAGATTAGGTGAAACAGAGATTTAGGTGAACGAAGGAGCCCAATAGTTTGGAATCCAAATAGTCGTCACGGATATTCTTTTCTTAAGTTTGAGAATAAAATTATTTTAAAACTAACCCTCGTGATTCTACTTCCCTTTGCCAACAACAATTCGATAACAGGAGATTCAACTGATTCCCACCACCTTGATTTTTTTCCAGTAACTTCTTTTCTTCAGATACTGTAAAGCAAGAGAATAAAGTTTTCAAAAAGTTCCTCCTTTTAACCAACTGTACAAATGTATTTTCAACTTTTAATGCATAAATTATTATGTTTTGGCAGAGCCCCATTTGGGAGCGCTGTGATAGAGTCTGGCAAAGAGATCTTATTTCTAAACTCTTCCCTTTCACGGTGTTCATTCCTCTCTCTGTGACCTTCACTCTGATTAAGGTGTCGTAGGCGGCAATTTTTCATCCTTTAAAACTATTAAGATTGGTGTCCCTCAGGGTTTTATCTTATCACCAACTCTCTTTCTACTTTTCATTAATGATCTTTTTATTCTATTACTTCATCACCTATCCACTCCTATGAGGACCACAATACCCCTCATTATTCCTTTCATTTTGAAAACACCTCCC
>JABUQX010137914.1:0-5000 GCA_015478945.1 Trachelipus rathkii | reverse complement strand
ATAGTATTTTTATGGAATTGAAGCAAGTTTTGAAAAACAATCTCTAAAAACTTAATTTTGAAAATGGTTATTCTATCTTCTCTCTTCTGCTCTTCTCTCTCATCTCTTCTCTCTTCTCTCTCTAGTATATAATATACTGCTGACTCACTACGCACCCATATATACGGTTATATAATAATATTACCTGTATGATTCCACAATCCATAGTTCCATAGCTTAATATATGTAGTATACTATGATATATTATATTTTATATCTATTATATAATATATATATTAATCACTATTAAACTTAAAGAAATAAACCTTCTTTATTAAGATACGTTATATAAATTTACTGGCTCCTTGGTCGTTACTACTCGGTGTATTTAATAAACCGTATCGACTCTTACACTTATATTCTCTGATATTCACTAACAATCAGTAGACTCTAATATACACATTTTTCTGTACAAATTAAACTTCTATTATTTCAAACTTACTCTTTGACCAGACATAAATGTCAAATGACATTTCTTTCAATATGTTAAATGTATCGTCTACGTTTCGTCCCTCTGCATGTCGAGGCCCTCTTTTCGGCGTGATGGATCTTATTCGAGAGCAATTAACAGATTAAAATCTAAAATTATGATCTGACTATGAAGTTTTATGGATGTTGGCTTGGTTTCTGTCTATTCATTTTGGTTTTTTTGTGAGAGAATAAGCGCACGTGTCTTTCATTAAGACTGATCTGTGGTATCGGGTCGAATCTTTGCGTTCGCCTGTTTGTTTTTCGTAAATTTATTCAGTTCTAATGCCAGTAATGATTCAACTTTGCGTTTCTTAAACCAGAAATTAATAGATCTGAAGTGTTAAATTGATTTCGTGCTATATTGGATTATCATATTGATGTGGAGAATGGTCATATAGTTGTTCTATGAGTAAAGTTACAGAGCAGAGTTTAATTCGGTTGTGCCGGCATACCCACACTCGAGTCGTATTATGGTTGCTTACTTCCGGTCTTGCTAATACTTCGTTTGCTTCGTCGCCCGATACCTACAGCCATCGCGTGTGAGTCGTCTTGACATGTGTATGCCGGTTACGCATTCAACTGGAGCTTCGGGAGCAGAAGTTGAATGTTGAAGAATGAAGCGTCTCGAGTCATGCCGGCATATGGAGTCGGCGGATTGAGAGTTAATGTTGCACTGTGAGAAAGTACATTAACTTGAAATATATTAAAATAAAGTGAGGAGAATAACGAAAGGAACCTGAGAACAACCCACTTTTGGTGTGAGGTGTGTGTCGCTCCATTCAACCACAGCCGATATTGCAGCAGACGCCTGAAAGAAAGCTAGACAATAAGTAAGCAAAGAGAAGGAGGAAACCCTAAAGGAGGGGAAGCCTTGAGAGCAGATGTACGCGTGGCACATTACCAGGTTCCAAAATGCTCTTGGACTATGTCAAGCGCGCACCCACGCAACAGGCCTCTCCTCCGTTTGGTTCCTAAGAGTGCGGAAAAGCGCATTAAATTCGAGCCAGTGTACAGGAACTCGAAGACGCCGGATAGGAGCCCCGTACTGGCTGTCGGAAATGGGAACGAGATGATGACGTGATTTTCCAGATGATCTAAGACGTGAGCATGGAAGTGCAACGGGTTTTCAAGATCTTCAGACTTAGAAGATAAGGACTGAGCACGGCGCCTATGAGCGGCCGATAGCTAATAGACATACAGGCGGCTTCCTGGTGTGTTCTCGGATAGTGCTTGGACATGATGCGTTTTTGCTTTGCCCAACCTACAGGGGAAACGTGTTTTGCGAGTTGATTGCAGACCATAGTAGAACATGAGCGTGACGGGGGAGCGGCCGAGCGCCTCGAAACAGCATCATCCCGTCAAGCACAACCGTTCGGGAGGGACGCACTCCGGGCCTCGCCCCCGCACCCTTTGCGGGTGCATTGCCTAAGGGACACGTGTACGTGACTCTCAGGAGCCCATGGCACGTACTACCCCATCCCGGAGTCAAATGTTCCACATCACCAGGCAACCAGACATTTAGTGACACCTGAGAGGGAAGGGCTGAGCGCAGGCGAGGCAATCTGCCACGCATATCCTCCAGGGTCTGATTTGAGGCAACGAAAGCCGAGGCACCGAAAGAGATTGCTCTCATCTTCATACTTGGAGCAGATTTAGCAAGACCAGAAGCCAATCAGATTCGATAGAGGAGGAAGGCAGATTGTAAGCAGATACGCGTTGTTAATGAGCATGTTTAGTGCTGGCAAGGAGGCCCAGAAAGTATTCATGGTTTGAGTTGGGAACTTCAGGAGGTTAGCTCGGACTTTCGCTTCTCTGTGGATTGATAAAGCCCGCTTGCTCCGGCGTCAAGAGACTCCCGTTGCAGACGCTATTTCTCAGGCTGAAGTGAAAATTAGTCGCGATGAGTGATAGGAGACGGAGAAGATTTGCAACACCCTTAAAGCGCAATGTCTATAGCATCTCTGCTGGCTCACGAAACAGGCACGGTCAGAACCATTGGATTTATCGACGAGTGTCGCGAGCAGGAAGGATCTCGTCGAGGAAGGATCAATGGAACCGCTCATCCGTCGACGATTACAGGTCCCACGCTTCAGTGGTCATGAAAGCGCGGAAGGGTTCACAGTTCAGCTAGTCAACAAGCAGTGGATCTCGCAATTATCTGTTTAGGCGCTTGATATAGGAAGCTAATCAAGCAAGTCGCCCCCCCAATCAACTCACTAAGGTCTTATAATATCTGTCAAAATTGCCTACGAGACTATATCACTATTCAAGTATATAGCTAGTATATATCATTATCTAATATCAGTATATATAATATAATATACCCTACCTATTTATATAATCGGAATACCACTACTATATACTACTATGGATAGGTTAGTGTGTGATAGTTACTAATACTAGTACTATACTAGAATATATATATATATATATATATATAGTGTACGTATATTATTATTTAGCACGTATACACGAAGTGTGATACTTATAAGGATATAAATCCCGTACACTATATGTCTGGCTATAAACTAATATTACCTACTGCACAATTGTGATACGTTTACTATTACTATACATAGTATTAAAGAGCTTATATTACCTGTTATATGGGTGATGTTAAACGATTCCAATCTGCCTACAATTATACAGGAAAAATGAAAAAAAATGGAAAACTTGAAAAATTAGAGCTACATAGGCCAGAGTAATTGCAGCACTTATATAAATACATATGGGAAGTCGTACGTCCCACGAAAGCATTGGAATGATTCTCGAATTATTAGGTGTCTGATGGAGACAAAAAAACTTGAGTAATGTCGGAGAAAGAAGGAAGAGCGAAATTGAAAAGAACGATCGGTAGAAAGAATAAAAGACACTGGAGAAAAGGATGTAAAGGAAAGACACAACAGTATCTTGAAATTTAAACTTTGGAAAGGGGCTACCAACTGCGTACAAAAAATTTCAGAATTTTGTCAGAGATGTGTTTCTCCCCTTCCGCTGTCCAGGTATCGATGTCGGAATCAGAGTTTTATTAGAATCGACATAGGAGTGAAAATCGGAGCTTCTAGAATCACCATTGGAGTACAGCGTAGAAAGTAAGACGATGTACCCTTTTCTAGTGAAAGAATTCTAGCAACATCGTTAAATCAGTCTCCATAGAAAAAAAAAAATTTATGTAGAATTTGAAATAAATACATAAATGATCAAATCATAATAATCATTAAACTATTTTAGAATTTGAGATAAGTACCCTGAATGTTCATCAATCATTAAACTTTTTAAAATTTTATATATTCTATTTATTTTTATTACTAGGTTCATATAGCGAGTATTAGCAAATATTATTCTTTTGTGTAATCATGAAACCCAGTCTATGCGGTCAAAACTCAAGAGATAAAGGCCTGAAGACTCGGAAATCCCTTTTGATAAATTTCTCACTTTCCTTCTTAACTTCTTGGTTCAACGGACTGAGATAACTCCTGACGTGCTCATTCATCATCTCAGTACAAAAAAAAAGACTGTAAACTGATAACCTACATCAGCACATAGAGCTCTGACATACTGCCATTCCAATGACTCTCGACTCTGACTCCTAGCTCCTTTCGCATAAATACAAGATGAAACGCTCCCGATCTGCGCATTTGAGTTGCTGCTGTGACAGGGTCGCTGTGTCGTGATTGTAAAGGTGTTAGTATGTGCTGTTTGTGGAGACGAAGAGAGCTACACAAATATAAATGGCTCCCATAGTAAATAACTATTCATTAATCTAACAACAATTTCACTATTCCAGTGATTCATTGCTAAAACTCAGCGGCTTATACATAATATCCAACTCATAATACGTCAAGCGTACAAATAGTATGTCAGTAAATGTCATCCAAGCAATAATTTGGACTATCTGATTTACTGCAATCAATTGTAACCCACCACTCCGCTTAGCAGTACCACACAAGTACCAGTAGTACGTATCGTGCCAGTTACTCCCCTCTATCCTAGTAATATAAATAACCATTACCTATTGCTTCTTTTACTAATTTAACGAAAAACTGAAGCCTTACCCATTCTACAGCCACATAAATGAAATAAAGAACTAAACTAAGAAACTAAGACTCACGACATGGGTAATAGAATAATAAAATCAAACCCCAACTTCAAAACAATGAATCAAGACAATTACAAACATTTCAACAAATTCGGATTCATTTCTTTAACTCAGTTAAAATTTAATTTACCAGGTCGATTACCTTGAATTATAACCCCTGCTATATCACTTATTCCCCCTCCCTAGAAGTTGACCACTTTACCTGGCTTTATGCAACTAGGCTGGATCTTTAATTTCGAATCGTCATTTTAATTAAACATATACTCTTCTCTCCTACTACTCTCATATATATAAGCTATATATACTATATACACCACGCCTATTTTACCGCATACAATATATATATAGTATATATACCTTACTTATATAATATCTAGCTATACCTACGTAC